>JAHPZR010020769.1:0-13446 GCA_019787425.1 Platygyra sinensis | reverse complement strand
TCCTATTCCAGTGCCGCATATGAGTTGACATGTGATGTCGTCCCGCTGTCATATCTGCTGTCATGTGTGGAGGGAAACACAAATTCTGTGGAAAGCCATTAAACAAAAATATTAATTTATCACTTTGCTTTACGGACTGTCTTGAAATTATTCATGCCTTGTACTCAAGATTTACTGTTACATGAAATAATGAACTTGTTTTGTTAGTAAAGTTAACTGTACTTGCCTTAAAAGGATGCCCGCAATTAATTTACATGTATGTGTAGTTTGAACTTGTCCGAAATGTCAAAGATGTGATTTTGTTCCTTGCACTATTTTCTGCTTGTACGATCAAAAGTAGGAGATCTTCAATTTTTTTCACTACAAAGCGGCTACATGTATCTTGTTCAATATACACAGTTGAAAAAACAAAATGTTGCTTCTCTTATACTACCAGTGGTACTTTCATGAGCTGGACTTTTTTATTGTGGATTACTACCAACGGTTCTCTGTTTTCTCTTGGGTTTTATGGAGAGTTTTTTCCATAGCTCTTTGTTGGGACTGGCAGTTTCTTGCAACTTTTTGTGCCTCAGACAAACCTGGGTTTTCAATGGACATAATAATAAATATTAAGATTTCAAAATGGTTGATAAATGCTACTGGCCAGTGATACTTGGAACATAGTTTTATGACTGATTGTTTAGTTCCTTCAATCAGTTTGAACTGAGAGTATAAATCAAGGTTCTCTTTAACTGACCTTCACTCCCAAGAGTGCCAAAGTTTAAATAAAATTTTAAAAAAGATTTTAAAAAAGTGCGCATGTATAAAATTCAGCTCAAAAGCTTTCACGTAACATAGGCTCAGTGCAAGGTTTTAACCACAGAAATTATAATTTAAAAAAAGTTGGATGCACAGTGTAATAAGCAGCACCACATTAATTTTACCACACAATGAATAGTCAGCTTCCAGCAACTGCAAAGAAGCAATGTAAAAATGACATATTTTGCATGTTTCTAACCCTCTTCAATACGCTTCTTGTTACAGTTACAGTGTACTTTGATGTAACATTCACATCTTTTCTACTTGATGAATGAAAAATGAAGAGGTCTCAACATTGACATGCAATTAATAAGATGAGTTAAAGCTGTTTGTAGATATTTCTTTACAAAAGTGTTCAAAATATTGTAATATAATTATTAATAAAAGAGGTTATTGTTGAAAACCTGCTTTAAGAACACTGTAATGGAAAGTGTAAAATTTTCTAAATAAAATTGAGGAAGCTTGCCAACACTAAATAAAGGTGTCCTGGATGTATTTAAAGTGCTTTTTATTGGGTTCTGTTTTTTACCTGAGATGTTTTATATTGTTATTATTATTATCATTATCATTTTTGTTATTGTTATCGTTATCCTTATTATCATTAGAAGTAACAGAGTAAAAATACGTGCAGTGGAATCTTGACTTTTCAAACCTCCAAAGGAAATAAAAAAATGATTTGAAAAATCAAGTAGTTTAAAGAAATAATGGGTAAAATTATCATGTTCCACTGAGGAAAGGAAATTGACCTTTGGTTTGAGTTATCACAAGGTTTGAAAAATCAAGAGTTTGAGAAACATTCACTGTATTCACGCCCTCTAATGAAAACATGAGTACGTGAGTGGTATTATTGCCTGCAGAAAAGCAACGACTCGTTACTTGATTTACAATAGGCAGAAAAAAGATGGTTAACATACCAGTACTAACAAATAAATACAATTTATACACTAAAATAATATATAATTCCAGCAACTTTTGCTGGTTGAGGGTGAAAGGTTTCCATATGCCCCTCCAGGGGGGAGGAGGGAGGCACGGGGGTTTTTCCCATTCCTTCCCTCCACCTGGCAAGTTCCCTTTCGTGTCAGCTCTTCCTACCTTTCGTAGACTTTCACCATCTTACAAATACATAATCCTTGGCCTTTTTAGCTTTTCTAATAAGTTTGATCATACAGATTTCAATATCTCATAAACGTCTGAAAAGAAGCAATGCGTATCCAGTTCCTGTGATCTAACCTCAGCCAATTGTTGAGCATTTTATGTAGCATCCCCTGCTTTGAAATTCCGGAAATTACGATATATTCAGGTTCAGTCATTGCCAATGAAAGCAATGGGAAGAGTGACAAGGGGAATCAAACACCGGAAGTCGGCATTTGTAAGCTTTGCCGACTGCGATATATTACAGTGTTGTGATTGGCTGATTACTTGTTCCAGCATGCTGAGTACGGGGCAAAACAAACGAGGTCGCGAGAAAGAGTCAAGTATTTGCGAAGGAATGAGTGAGTATCGTAGCCAGGGCATGCAAGGCTCGGGAAATCGCCTATAATACCCTCAGCGAAAATGTTATTGAACGGATGTTGACTACAGGAATTCGTAGCGTTTACAGTCTGGCGTGTTTGGAGATTCGATGCTCAGAGTTTCTCAACTCGACCACACAGAAATGATGGCGGACATTCAAAACATGGCGGCGGGCCTTTAACATAACGGTGAATGGAATTTTCTGGAGCCAGAGGTAAATAACTTACGCAAAGTGCTCAGAAGTCTGTAGAGGTAAGATATGGGGTCCGCGGGCTCTGTTAATCCAGCGAAAGTTGTTGAAGTCGACGACGAATTTGGAGAAGATGTTGAGTCGGGTGTCACCAAGAGAATTCCCATCGAATACCCGCCTGGTCGGAAAAGTACCTCGTTACGAACTACAAGCAGTTCATTTGGAAAGAAAAAAAGTAGAAGAAGTACAAGGAGTAAACCAATTATCAATAGCATAAGTCTTCGGTCTGTGTTCTCCATTGCGGATCAAGAGACCGAAGCAGATCAGGTTCGTAGAGAGTTCGAAGAATATCGCCAGAAAAGATTAACCGAAATTGCCGAACTTGAGGTGCGCAAAGAGAAATTACACAGTGAAAATCAACGTCTCCGTGGGGAAATCAAGGCTCTACAAGTCACTTGTCTGAAGTTAAAGAACGAAAGGGCAATGGCTTTGGAGGGGAAAGAACAAGCACTTCAGAGGGCCGCTACGTTCGAGAAAGGTAATAATCTTAAGCTTAATTATAATGTAAGTTTTGCGATAAGGAATATGGCACATCAATATGTAGAGGTGCAAAAGCGAACCGTAAAGATTTCGCGAAAAAATTATGGTCAAAAGCTCAGATTAGCACTAATCAGTTCGGGTACTTTATTGCGGGAAATAATTACCAAATAATAATTGATTTTTCTCTCGTTTCCTCACCTTAGTATGAAAATATTGGTACGATACTTAGGAGTTGTGACTATCGTAAGCTTAAGTTGATTTCATTGTTTGTGTCTTTTGTTATCGTCTCTTAGTCAAAACAACTTTTGCAACACTGTTTGAATAAGAGAACTTTGATTAACACACCTTTATATTCAGTGGTAATTTGATAACTGTGGTATTGCCAGGGGCACTTCCTTATATTGGAATAATATTTCAATAATTATAAGCGGTAGGGTGTAGTATTAATATTACCATTGTCATTGTTTCTCATTGCGTAACTTAGTTAATAATGGATTGTTGTACTGAAGTTTGAATTTACCGAACTTGAGAACACGGACTATGAAAATAATTTTTTTTTTTGTCAAAGATGTCATATCATATGCAAGATAGAAATGGCTGCATTCTGATAAAGGCCACACAGCTAATATCTTAAATCAAACTTAAAAGGGGCTCCTTTCCGCCTGCCAAAACATGAGAAGGTTAATTTAGGGAGGTTTTAAAATTGTAACGTCACGTCCATTATCTAAAAAATCGGACCAAGTTATCAGAGGCTTAACGTCAACCTTCCATGATCTTCTCTGGCTCTTGTGGAATCAAATGGCAGTTTTTTACTTTCAACTCAGAAACTCCTCAGTAGGTATAATCCCAAAGCCATTTTGTGTTTCTTTGTTTCTGTCCTCCTAAAATGATCCTTCTCTTAAAATCCCAGCCACTTTGAGAACACCACCTTTGCCGTGATCTTGAACTGACTTGTCCCCAAAATCTGGAACTTTTGCTGAGTCATTGAGTCACCTGAAACTCCAGCATCTACTAAGACTTTAATTGAAACATTCTTTGAAAACTTATCCGAGGCTCACTTTTCTTTCCAATAAATTACTTGTGATCACATTAATATTTTTAAAACCTGTTGTTATGACTTGATCCACTGTTCCCTGGTAGTTGGCCTGGGAAGTTTATTTACATAGCTTGACATCAGGGCAGAAATTTTTATACAGACTCACCAAATAGTTTATAGTTACTATACAAAATTATTAAGTATTGAACAGATTCAGAAAATTATGTAGCACATACATTTACTGACAATTTTAAGCTTATAGTCGAGGTTCATGCTATAAATTATTTAGATGCATAATAAGTAAACCTTGGAAATGGTAAAATTGCCCTTTGTATTGGTAATTTATTGGCTCAAGTCTCGAGTGGTTGGCCTTGTTCTATAAATTTTGGTACAGGTTAGTGTGTCTCAGATATTTCTCCTTGAAACTCAGTGCAATGACTAGTTCTTAATGTATCTGGTTTGTGTTAGAATTTGAGTGCAGAACATTCCTTCGTGGTAGGTGGTGGCTTTCTTAAGATATGGGCAATGCATTAGATCTGAGTCAAGAAGTCAAGTATGCCTGGGCGTTATGTTGTCTTAAGTTAATTTTATTAATGTTAAGGGTGTTGGTCTGGAATGCCGATTCCTTGCCAATCTGGTTTCACATTTCTCTTTGCACATAAAAGGGTTTTAAGGTTGACTGCTTGATACTAGAACTGTACCTGGTAACTTTGTACACTTTAACATTGGTTTGAATTTTTGCGTGGTGCAAGAAAAAGGGTGATTTTAGAAAATGTATCTATAGAACAGGCCCTGGTTGTTCAAAGGCTGAATAATGCTATCCACCAGATAAATCACTATCCAGTGGATAGCTTGATTTGTTTTGTCAATACTTATCCACTGGATAGTGACTTATCCGGTGGATACCGGTAGTGTTATCCAGCCTTTGAACAACCGGGGCCAGATGGCTATTTGGAATTCCAACATGAAAGACAGTGGGAGGGGGTGAGGGAGTTCTGTGATTTCCAGTGGGAACAGACGAGAGAGTGTGAAAGTGCATACAAACTGAAGACACTGCTGACAACCACAGAAAGCAGGATCCAAAACAAGCATTGATTGATCAGGCGCGTGTTTGCATTCAATGCAAAAAAAAAACACAAAACAAAAATGTGGATTGTACAATAATCTCTGGAGGTCTTGAAAGCACAGGGAAGCTTTAAGGCCTGGAATTGAATGATCTAATACAAATATATGGCTTGTCTTAATACTGACAATTGTAGCCATTCCCGCTGTGGTCAAGGGCATTGCATATGCTACAGTAAGTCTTAGGGTTAGATCTGAGATTATGGTTTCATTTAGGGTTGCAGTTTATTGTAGGAGGCTGGAAAGCCAAATGTCAGGCTCTTCGACCCAAATCTTTTAGTGTTATGGTTGGCCTTATTGTACTGAGGAGATATGCCAGGTAGTTTGTTGTACATGCATGTAGAAGTGCATGCATTTTTTTCCAAAGGCTTAAAATGTAAACATCCTTGAGAAAATATGACAGTCCATGTGAAAGACTGTTTTTGTGTAAGATAAGAATGCTCTAATGACTATTAATAATCGCCACAGATCTCTCTTTTGGCTTATCCATTCTGTCCTGTACAAGATTCAAGGCAAAAAAAACAGCAACCATGCAGATGCAGCATTGTGTACAGTGGCAGATCCAGACCTTGTGCTAAGGAAGGGGGATGAATTTTTTGCTTGCCCTGGCAGCTTTTCGTCCTTCTGTGATTTTTTCTGAGAATGATAACCAATCTAATTATAGGCAATCTTGTTGGCCAGAAACATGTGTTTAGTGGTTGGTGTATATGTTGCAGTTAATTTTTTTGGTCTCAGTTAATTTTATAATTTTACTAGTTATATTTTTTATAACTAGGTGATTTTATTTTTTACTAGTTAGTTTTCTTCTAACTAGGTGATTTTTCCACTTTTTTTTGGGGGGGGGGGGGAGGGGAGGGGGTGGGGGCACCAGCCCTGACCCTATCCCAATTAATAACCCTATTGACCCCCCTAACCCTATCCCTATCCCTAACCCTACTGACCCCCTTATCCCTAGACCTAGCCCCGCATTTGAACTTCAAACCTCTGACTTGGAAGTCCATCTTCATCTCCACTATGCCACACAACCAATCATTGCAAATTTGCTCATAATTTTTGGTCTAATAAGTTATTGGTCCCAGACTCACCCTTCCCCCTTGACACAAATTAACCTGGTTTGAAAATTTCAACCCAGTTTGAAATGAACCAGATCAGTTTGAAATGAACCAGTTAAAAATAAAATCACCTAGTTAGAAAAAAAACTAACAAGTTAAAAATAAAATCACCTGGTTATAAAAAAACTAACTAGTTAAAAATAAAATCACCTAGTTAGAAAAAACTAACTGGTTAAATTATAAAATTAACTGAAACCAAAAATTAACTGCAACATATACATGTAGGTGTTTGGATTGAGAGACTTGCTTTTGTATATTGATGGTAGACATCACCTTGCATACAGCTGGTGCATCATTCTGAAATTTGAATCAACCAATCAGGATTCAGCAGGCGGGAAAAACTTTACTGTCCTGATGTCATTGTAAGTTAACAGAAATAGCACTGAAATCAAACAACTTTTATCAGTGGAGATGGCATTAAATATTCACGAAAAGGGATTTACAATTCCTGCAGAACCATATCAGATGGTAAAAAGTGAAAACTATGAAACATTTTTTGCTTTCAAGCTTCCAATTTGGTGCCAAAAATCGGTTACCGACATGCTAACTAGCTCATAGTTTGTCTAGTGTCCCCACGTAGGGTAGTAGTTAAGTTATTAAGGGGTTAGTTAACGGGGAGCGGGGATGGCGTAGTGGTGAGAACACTCGCCTCCCACCAATGTGGCCCAAGTTGACGATTCTCATCCCTGCTCTGAGGGTTTTTCTCCGGCTTCTCCGGTTTTCCTCCCTCCACAAAAATCAACATTTCTAAATTCTAATTTGATCTGGAAACATTGGATGAAGAGCCACTTTGTGGAAATGCCACTGCAAATTCCCATTTTTATATTTTATTTTAAAATATGCTGTTCCTTGTCAATGAAATTAAACCCAGAATTCTTAAGTTAACTTTTGGAAGAGGGCAAACCAACTTAAGCATTGTCTCTATTCCTGTCAGCTGCAATGAAAGAAAACGGCTATATTATCATGCCATTTCGGTAAAACAGCTAAGTTTTGACTGCTGTATGCAAGACATGTTCTGTTCTCATGGAATGGCACTTGACTCTCGCAGTGCTGTTCTCCATGAAGTAGTATAACTGAGAACTGCCAGAAGTATTCTTTTATATATTTTAAGGTTTCTGACAAAATAGGGAGGGAACAGTATAATCCTATAATAACCATCATCCAGATTTACAGACAGTTGGTGTTGGGGTCATCATGGGTCACATTAGTCAAGGTGGTGATATTAAAAAACTATCTCCCTTGACCCTTTACACCGTCTAACGTCAGACGATTTTACTCGTCAAAGGGACACCTCTTGGGGCTAAAGGGTTGAAGGGGTTCTCCAACAAGGAATATAAAGATCATGGAATCATTGTCGTAATAAATAGTGAAAAGAAAAAAGTTAACTGATATTCACTGTACATGCATTCAGGAATAACTTTTTCTCAGTGTGGATTGGTATGTTGATGTTTCAAGGGTGATAAATATTTTCATTAATGAACATTTTGTTTTCTTGATTGGGGACAACACTCATTCATAAGGAAAAGATAATTCCGCAACTTAGATATTTCTAAACTTTGGACAAATTTAAACATCTTGCTTGGAATCCTAAATCTTTAAAAATAGAGACACATCAGAAAGAAAATTTAAATTAATCCATTCTATCTGTCCTTCACAGTATAAGTAAGTCATGTAAACTAGAAATGCCTTAAATTACTCAAAAAGGAAATTTTGGAACAGAAATGAGAAACATAAGTTCCAGTAGTAGTGCAAATAGAATATGAAGGAAGTGACAGAGTTTAGAAATTTCAGAGTTATATAATAATATTATACAGTCAATACATTACAAAAGTTGGGTGGCCAAAACTGACCCAGCCCCAAGGCCCCATTAGGGATGGAGGAGGGATCTGAGTGTACCATATCCCATTAATTTTTCAGCCTAAGTAACATCCCATGTGCCATTGATTCCAGTTGCAACATTAAGTAGCAATTATCCTATTGGTATTTCACCTGAATATCCCATATCCTAAAACCCCTAAAAGGGCCTCCCATTAAGCCATTAGGAGGTACCTTGCATCAGAGTCCTGTTTACACCTTACCTTTGGGTCTTGGTCTTTTTTGTTTCTTTTTTTAAACCTGTAACTATATATAGAGAGAGACTTGGACGGATAAAGTTGAAAAAACAAAGCAAAACAAAACAAAACTCTTTAAAGTTTTACATGACCTGAAAATGATCCCAAGTACACTTCAAGATCCACATCTTGTGACCTGAATTAACGTTTGGTGCAATTAATCCTCATTTTGACCTGTCGTTCACATTTTGAGGAATTACAAGCCTAGGACATCTCCACAATATACTTCATATTAAAGTGACTAAATATAGTCTTTTTGGCAGTTTAGGCAGGATTGGGTAGTAAATGTAAAAATGTTTTTAGTTTTTTTAACTCGTCTCTGTACAGAAAGTTAGGAAAGGCATGGAAATTTGTTGTTTTCTCAGTTACAGGTTGCATGTTCTTACTTTGTGATAATAACATTCCACGCATGTGAACGTCAATATTGTTGACAATGATCCAAGTTGGATCAATAGAACAAAGGGAACAAAAATAACCTAATTGTAATCCTCTAGATCTGAAAGTATGCACTAAGTGGAAACATGTCTAAACATGTCTTTATTCTCAGGAATACTTGTAAACATCACGTGAAAATCAGTCATCTTTTAACAACAGGGAAATTCCATGACTAAACCTGAGAGGCTTGCTTCAAAATACTATGACAACAAAATTCGGTGCAATTTTGATCTGAATGTGCAAGTGTTTTTTTGAGCATATAAGCATAGCTTAAAGGTCAAAGTCTGAAATGTAAATCCTTTCACTTCCTCATTTTCTCTGCCTGTTAACAACTCCCTTATTGAAAACTTTGATTACCTCACTACATGTATATGTGTAATTTATGATATTTAAATTGAAGAATTGTTGGGTTTTAGAGAGGTTTGAAATGCTTTTCAACCTGTTGTCAATCTCTCTGGACCAACCTAAGTAGGGGAGGGAAGTTAATTATAATTGTAAATAATTCAGAATTTGATCTACTGTACTCATCCTCGACTTATATTGACTATTTGCTTGTCATCTTGAATTAGCCAGAGCATTTTATTATGTCATTACTACATTTAATTTGTATGCAAGTGAATTTAATGATTAAAACAATAGCATCGTATAGTGACATCTTAAGGTAGCAACATTTAACATTCCATTCCCACCAAACATTCCCTCAAGAAAACAGTGTAAATCAAATAATGTCTAGTAATCAAGATTAATATGCCTGCAGTCATGAGAAAATATGGCGGATGAAGTGAAATGTTCTCTTTTAGGAATAGTTTTATGTATAGTCCTAGAAGTAAAGACAAAGCTGGCTGATGGCTGATAGCAATTTTAGTAATTAGGATTATATTTTCCTCTTTGTAGTATTATGAGCAGAAGAAAATGTATGCAAAATTCCTAGCCTCAGCTCTTCTCACAACCATTACATATGGCTTTCCATATCTTGTCACCAAAATGGCTAGCAGATCTTTCCCTTCAGAGAGCTGCCTGACTAATTCCTCTGCTCTACTTTCAAATTCGTACATTCAGTTGAAACTGCATCCTTCTCTGAATGGAGTGTTTCTGTGACTGTTTCTTGAAGAAGCTGAAAATATTCACGTCCAGATTTATTTGCCTTGTTGAATGTAATTGAGGAGTTGCTAAGAACTTATTATAAATGACACACCACTGGCCAATCAGAGCAATCAGTTATTATTATAAGTACTTACCATTAATAATAAATTCTGACCAGAAATTATTGTTTTGTTCCTCTGGTGGATGTATGAATAAGACAATGGCGTGCTTGCCGATGCTACCGTCCCTCTCCCTCCGATCACACTTTGTGCTTCTAGTTTTCCCCTCTCCCTCCCCTTACAATACCTGCCACCCAGACAACAGAGAGAGTAGCAGGAAGGACTGTATTTATCTTTAGCACCTGCTAAATGTAATGTTTAGTTTGATACATAGCTCCTTAATGTATCCATGTATCCATGGACACTTTCCTCTCAAGTGTCCATATTGGAGATGTTTAACTGTATGCAATAAATCGCATATAATAACATGCATTATTTTGTTTGTTAGAACGCGACAAGGTGCAGCGACAGTTCAAGATATTTAGAGAGTCTAAGGAAAGGGAGATACAAGATGTATTACAGGCAAAGCGCGAGGTTGAATTACAGTTCCAGCATTACTTGTCAGTGGCATCTCGTGATGAAAGCAGATCTGAAATGGTTGGTAATGGTAACATGCGTGTAGACTGGTGGGCTCCATCTTTGGAGAGTGATCCAAGTGTTGACAGTTTGACGCAAGTGACATCGTTTCGAGGACCTGAGTTCTTTCACAGTCCATTGGAGAGAGAAGGCCCTTTCACAAACATCAGCAGAGGTATATGTTCTTCACAATGTACAGGGGTATCAGTGGATTTGTTTGATTAACTTTAGATCCTGTGTGCAGTGTCTGATCTAGAGCGCGCCATTGCGGGATTGGCGCAGTTCGATAGAAGATGTCCCCCAAATATTTGTCTTGTGGGCCATTTTGGCGTAGCAAACATCTGCAGATACTGAATTGCAATTTCCCTTCGTTTAATTAAACAATGTGCGTTTTACGAAAAATGGCTGCCAGAGACTGAGTGGAGATTCCTGGGAACAAGTAGAATTATCCATTGAGAGGGGGGTCAATTTATTAAAATGCACGTGCTCATTGCGAACCCCTCACTTTTCACGCTTGATCGATGAAACACAACGTGTTATTTCGGTTGTTTTTTTCTGTCGTTCTGCTTTATTATTGTAATGTCAAAGCAGAAACGAATATTATCATTCTTTGGTCGAGAAAACAAAAAGAAGAACCCAGACCGCAAACGGAAACCTGCAGATCTGACAACGTTGACGAAGATAGTGATGAACGTGAACCTTTTGTTGAACCGAAAGCCAAAGCAGCAAGGAGAAACTTTCAGTCTATCTGGTTGGAAAAATACAAGTGGTTGCGATACAACAACACAAATGGTATGTTGTGTTCGATTTGCATCGAGTCTAGCAAAGCAAATCCCTTCACTTCTGACTGCACTAATTTCAGAACTTCGACACTGACTCGCCACGTAGAAAGTCAGGATCATCAAAACGCTCTCGAGGAAGTGTGTGTCCCCCAAAAAACTGAAATGTCCCCTAGAAAATTGTTGACTGGGACAGAATGTCCCCCAAAAGGGAAATCCTAGATCAGACATTGTGTGTGTGTTCAACAGAACAAGGGTTGATCTTTTTGTAGCATTTACCTAAGTTCTAAAACCCACAGCTGAACTTGTAATGTTCAGCTTTTTCTAAAATTCAATTATTAATATGGAATTGCTACTCATAACACTAACATCACTCTTGTACCACTAACTGGGTTGTCATTATGTTTTGAGTCACTGTAGTCTTGCTCTTCCCACCCATAAACTTGTTACCTTTTGAGTGAATTGTATACGTATCATCTAGAAGCAAGCTCACCTATAAGCATACTCAGCCATTGCAGGCATTATGAGTTATGGCCATTATTGGCAGCCTTGCAGTCTGACTAAACAGTTCATAAAGAAGCTAGAGAACAAGGATTTTTATAGTCGCACAGATTTCACTCAGTTCATAACATAGTCACCATTCAGGGCTGTTGTCAATGGCCATAACCCATAACAACTGTTACAGCTGAGTACATGCTTGGTTGGCCCTTGACGTTGATCAAAAGAATTCACTCAATCATTATATAGCAAGTTTGTTACAGGTGTGAATGTCAAGGCTAATAACAGGTGAGTCAAAACTTAATGACAGCCTTGGCCACTACATTTCTGAGACATGGCTTGTCAATGGCAGCCTTTAACTTGAGTTTACTTAAAGGACTAGGTGCACTCAATTAATCTTTAGTTAACTTTGCTGTTGTTAAATTTAGATGACTGGAATGCTGTGGTACCCTCGGTTCTTCAGCTTGTATCGTCAAGCCTTGAAGCTCCAGTCCAACAGCAAACCATCCGAGTGTATGTGTCGGCACCCAGTAGCATGCAGAGGGAAGTTGACCTTCTGAAGCAGGTAATTATTAAAGGTCCTTTAAAGGAATAGAAGTTTGTTCATTATCAAGTTCAGATGGTTTCTTAACCATCGCTTCTTCAGAGTTACCTCGAGTCTTTGTTTTCCGGTGTAAATTCCGGTGTAAGCTCTCTTTTAGCCAGTGAAATTAGCTTGTAGTGACGTCTTTGCTGCACCCCTCACAAAGTTTTCTAACAATCATCACATTGCTGTTTCTGAACTTCAAGCCTACATGTAAACTTGCATGATGAAAAAAGAGCATCTTTATGCCTAACCTTTGCCTCTGAAGTACATGGCAAAAAGATAGGATTGGGTATATAATTATGACAAGAAACAGGACAGTACAATTCTCTCCTATCTTGCTGACTTTGTCATTTGTTGCACAGTACACAATCAAGTTTTGTCAGCGAAAAGCTGTTCTAAGTTTTCCGTATTGACTTGTTTTGTAGTTTTATGTACCTAAGCTTGAGTGGCTTTGTGAAAACCACGGCAAGTTCCTGGTCATTGTTCATTTGGAAGATCTAGAGCAGGATGTAGCTGAGGAGGTATTAAATAAATAAATAATAAATAAGAACTTTATTAACGTGTCAAAATCTCTAGCCTACAACGTGCGCTAATTGGGAACACCTAAATTACCTAGTGCTAAAATTACTTTTAATTAAAAACTACAAGATATGAAATTTATATGTATATATGTGTGTGTATTTACATGTTTAAAGTGATAGGTTAATTATTACATAAGAAACAGTAAAAATGTTTTATGTACTCTATTCTCATTTGATCAATTTTGCACTTTTTGTCGTTTTGAAAAAAATCGCAAAATTTAATACTTGTGACTTTGACGTGTGAAGATTAAAATAGCGAAATTTAATTCCTCAAACCTATATATGTCAATTAATGATGAAATTCAAGCTGTTGTTTTATATCAGTTATTCCAAGATGTCTCACGTTCATGATTAGGAATTTTTTGTTTGATTTTGCCCATCAGTTTCGTCTCAAGATTACAAAATTTAATACTTGTGAAATATGGCAC
>JAHPZR010020768.1:17500-34093 GCA_019787425.1 Platygyra sinensis | reverse complement strand
TACAAGTAGCAAAAATACGGGGCATCCCAGTTGTGCTCGTACGTTTGCTCGCTCGATCAGTCCCCATCTGGAAAATGGGAAGGAAAACGTTTGCTACGCTGGCTAACTTCCCCTGTCTTTGAACGATTGGATTAATGACCAGTTAAAATACAAGAGTAACAAAAAATTATTCTTTTTCCGGCCAGGAAACTAGTGTAATTAGTAAAAACGTTTTGCTTTTGTGAAGAATACGCGTTAAACGAAAACCGTTGATTGTAATTTCTCTAGAGCTACGCAATTTATCGGTTGGTATCATAAACACGATATACAGTCATGCAAAACACAATTTAAAGCATAAATTTAAACACAATATAGAACCCACAACTATTGTTTGTTAACTGTTTAAATCAGCAGTAGCATTTTCAGCTTACTAGTTTCGCAGTGATTGCGATAAAACCCAAGGCGCAGATGCACGAGTAGTTGTTGACTCCATCCACGCACGATCCGCCATTTCTGCAGGCATGATTAAGGCAGTCGTTGACATCTTTCAAATAAACAGGAGAGAGAAAGAAATTGATATTACAGGTGTGAAAGCTAAACATAGACTTAAGAATTATAATCATTATTCAGAAATCAGACTTTTTCTCAACATGCCGCGAGCACAGATAATTATTTCACTCTTGCGTTAGTATTCTGGCCAGATTTCACTTTATCTCTCTTTGTTTCTCTTTCTGCTTCCTAACCAAAAATGAAACATTGTTTTTTGTGTGTGTGTTTTGTTTGTTTGTTTTTCTATTTCAACCTTAAAGGTCAGAGTTAGAAGTCTGAATAAGAAGTATGGAGTCCGATTTCCCCCTGTGGTTCAAATAAGATAACGGAACTCAAAATGAAACAGTAACGAAGACGTCGACTATAGTTTAAAAGCAAGCAAATATATATACTATAAATTAGAATGTTGTGAGTGAATAGATCTGCTGAGAACTCAAATCGGTCTTCGCTCGATCAGACTAAACGTGTTTATTACACCGTTCAATTTCAAAAGGAAGATAAGACATAAAATTAAAGCCGTCGTGGTCCACCCTCTCCAAAATGCGAAGAACCATGTCGTTTCACGTTGTTAGTTTGAAGAATTGTTCTGAGATTTAAAAAAAGGGGTGTAACGCTTTGGTTGCTGACGATTTCTTTGGCGGGAATGGGATAAAAGTAAACAATGCTCACTAATACGACAACACCGTATAAGCGAGATTTAGACTACATGCTCCATTTTATACGATCATTGAGAAAAGATTTTTGTTGTTATTGTTTTCTTTTTTGTTGTTGTTGTTGTTGATCTTGTTGTCGTTACGGTTGTTGACATGTGAGATCCCTTTACCAAAAGAACTCCCATCTTTTTTGAACTGCTAAGCTGTGGGCAACTAACCCTAAGTACCCTTACTAACAAATGGGTCGTCCTTTTATTACCTGTTTCACAATGATCCCCTTGGAATCCATCGATGCAAGAGCACGTGTAATTATCTAAACCATCTACACAGGAACCTCCGTTCTTGCAAGTAACATTAACGCAATAATCAATGTCTAAGATAAGATAGAACAAAATATGTATTTTAGTGACGAAACTATGCACATGCAAAAATGCATCAGCAATGTAGATGTTGCTATCTTTGTACCGACTAATTGGAATTGGTAAAAGGCCCTTTGCACGATAAGGTCAGATGGTATGGAATAAATCATTCTGGGACACAGATAACGCAGTGGGACTTGCAAACTGACTGCCAAGAAAAGTCGGGCTGAACTGGTAAGACTTCCTTTGTTTCAGAAGTCTTACCGTGTTATTTGCGTCCTAACATAATTTATTCCGTACCATGTGGCCGGATCGTGCAAAGGACCTATTGTAATCATAACCAAAGAACAAAATGATATACTGGTCGCATTACCTGAATAATTCGTATGGCATACATGTGCATATATTGTCCTTATGTTTTAGCCGTTCGTTAAGTGAGTTGCTGTTGAAGTAAGGCAGCAAGGCAGGAAAAAAAAAAGAGAAAGTGGGAATTCATGAAGAAGGGAAGACTGAAGATTGGAAGAGTGAAATTATATAGGTTTTACGTTTAAGTTTGGGTACAAAAAAAGGACGGCCGGTAGACAGACAAGAAGGAAGGAAGGAAGGAAGCAAGCAAGCAAGCAAGGAAGGAAGGAAGCAAGGAAGCAAGGAAGCAAGGAAGAGTTAAAATTTGCACCAAAGCAAACTTTAATCCTATTTAAGATAAAAGAATTGGATACTTGTAACGAAGAATCCGTGGTGGCAAGCGCAAATGAAAGAAGGTGTCGAAAATAAGGTTGAGTGAGTGGGCAGTGATAAGAGTGCGTCTCTGCTAACGGTGAGTGTATGTTATAGTTCTTACCAGTCTCACAATGATTTCCGGTATAACCAACAGCACAATCACACGAGAAGTGGTTGATTCCGTCTACGCAAGATCCCCCGTTTGCACAGGTGCGGTTGACACAATCGTCAATATCTTTGGAAAAAGGAACAGAAAGAAATAAAAGGCATACATGGTGGGCACTGAAAATGCTCGATTGCTGATAAAAAGCATGGAGTTGCTTATTATTTGAGTTATTCCAAATTCGCACTTGCAAATTATATTAAGTACAATACTTAGAAGTTTGCCAACCATTAATAAGTCTACAGGAAAAACAATGATACTACGGGGTACCCATAGGAGTACAGGGCTCCGCTTTGAGCCTCCGGATCTCCGCAATCTATTACGATCATGTATATATTATCAATGTATTATCAAATTACGGTATCAATCTACATATTGAACCGTTAATAATGGCGTCCTCCACACATGTACAATCAGTATATATCATTATGAGCTATTTTATCGCATTTTCTTATGACTTTATAGTTTCAACCAATGTTATTCTGATTTCCGCGATACTTACCTGTCTCACAGTGATCACCACTGAAACCAGCGCCACAAGAGCATGTGTATTTGTCTAACCCATCCACGCAGGAGCCTCCGTTTTTGCAAGTAACATTGATACAATAATCAATATCTGAAACAAGGTACGAATAACGGTAGTCAGGGAAAAAATCACCATGCATCCCGACATTTTCATCATCGTATAAATACATAGACCATACAATGACGCACTTAATCTGATGCGTTAGCGCGATTGCTTTCAGAACGCAGATTGCTCTTGGAAGTTGGTATTTAGTATTCACGACGCGTCCCATAGTCTTTTATGCTTCATGGATAAAAAAGGTGGCCAGAATATTATTACTATTCATAAATAGTACCTTCGCAGTTCTTCCCATCACCAGTTAAGCCGAATGGGCAAGGGCCACAGCTTATGGTTTCTCCACGTTTATAGCAAGTCACATTTGGGTAGCAAGAATCGTCACTGCAGTTCCGGATGACTATGCCGCAGTTTCGACCAGTAAAGCCAACGTGGCACTGACAAGTGTAATTATTTACGAGATCAAAACATGTCCCTGTTGAGAATTAGAGAAAAAAATGTAGTAGTCAATAGAAATCAAGTTTTCGAAATGAGGGTCCTGACAAGAGATGCATCTACAAGTATACTACAATCAATTGCAGTGAATTTTGAATTACACTGTTGCTACAAAGCCGTTTTAAACACGACACAGTGATTGATCACCTACCATTTACGCACAGTGACGGTAGACAATCGTTGATGTTGACTTCGCATCTCACTCCAGTGAAACCAGCATGGCAGATGCAGGAAAAACCATTGATTTTGTCCACACAGGTCCCTTAAAAGGACACACTAAGTAATTAATAATATCTTCTAGTGTTATTAAACATTTCCCAAAGATTACAACAAACAAACAAATCACTTTAAAGCCCTCCCTTTCACCCATCCTAAATATTAAGCAAAAGTAACTCTTTCTTTCTTCGTTTCCTTCTTTCTTAAGTTGAATGGGCGTTTGTGCCATGCCCAAGAGGTGTCGCGTAGTTACTTTTCGCTTTGGAAGTGTGGCAAGACAATTAAGTTTGGGTTAAAAAATTGTGTTACACCATAGATACTATATGATATGCATATATGCATATTCTATTACTATAAATTCATACATCGCAGTCAGAAAAAAAAAGACACTTACCGTGAATACAAGGAGAAGACTGACACTCGTCGATCTCGACGTCACAATCATATCCGGTGAAACCATCCTGGCATTGACATCTGTAATTATTAACTTGATCGACGCATGTTCCTATCAAGTTCATGGGAATGAGATGATTTTCCTTCTGTCGGTCAACTATATCAAACTGTACACACCTAATCCTCAAACATGGAAGCCAACAAGCATATTAACCCGTGGCATCGGTACACAGGGGGGCGACAGGGGCGGGGGGGGGGATAAGGGTGGATGTGGATAGAACCTTTCTGATGGGCTTTTCGCGCTGCTGTTAGTGACACTAACAGCATCGCGCTGCTGTTAGCGATGCTGTTAGTGAGTTTATCTTGATATGCTTTAATGTGACAGCCCGATGCTGTGAGTGAGTTTATGTGTGCCAGTCATTACTTGGCTGCGTAACTGCGCGATGCGGTTCCAGTCGAGACCCACAAATTGACCCTTGCTCACCATAGAGTCTCCATTAGCTCAGTGGTTAGAGCATCAGACTAGATCACGGAGGGTCGTGGGTTCAAATCCCATCTGGGAATCGGATTTTTTTTCGAGGTCTCCATAAATTCAATATCAAAATAGACATCCTTATTAAAATTCTGAAAACACATGCCCGACCCCGCCTCGCACCACTTCCACCTTTTCAATCCTCTAAACTTGCCCACCACTAGGATGAGTAAAACAAATGAAGTATATTACTACTTCACATGGCGACAAAAGATTAAAAGCCTAGAAAATGTAATACAAGAAGCAAGGTATAATCACTCACCATTTATGCAAGGTGATGACTCGCATTCATCAATGTCAACAGAGCAATTCTGTCCACTGTATCCGGGATCGCATGTGCAACTGTATCCACCAGTGTAGTCGGTGCAATTTCCTATACCATAAACGAACAGAAAGTGCACTTTACCAATTGCCGAAATCATTTAAACCCTGAAGGCGAAAACGCTGGAGGCGGTACCCACGACAACCTCCGATACACTTAAACCTCCTTTAATTCCGTTCACCATGGTGACTGGAGGTAAAAATCTAAAGGAAAGCAACTTGGTGTTTCTTTGCTTGTTTTCTTATTAGTTTTTTGTTGCTTCTTTTAGCTTGTTTGTTTACCCGATAAGACCGACAAACGACACGTGCTATTTTGATACTGTGTACATGCTAGCTGGGCATTTAATCTTCAAGGGTACTCATGCCTGTTATTTTAACAGTTTTGTCGTCAGGTAAAAGTGGACTTGTACTCCTTTTTCCTATTGGTTTTGATTTTGTCGCTGTTTTGTTTTGCATTATTCAGTACAATTTTTTTTGTGCCTAACAGCCTCACCGTGATTACAAGGAGAAGAGCTGCAGTCATCAAAATCTCTGTCGCATTTCCTTCCAACATACCCAGGATCACAAATGCATGTGTAATTGTTGACACCATCAATGCAGCGACCTTTAAGAATTATGCGAAAAAAAAGAAAATCAGAAGCTTCTTTCAAATTTATGTTCCCTTTGGCTTGCGTTTTTTAAACCTTTTTGGCCTAAAAATGGCAATGGGAAATTCGTTTTTTCAAGGAAACAAAAAAATGCTAATATTAATAATGTTCACTTACGCGACTTCATGCTTCCACGCCAAGCCTCTGAAGTCTGTACCACCCAAACTTGGCCATTTTTTTCTTGTTTGCTTTTTCCGTTTTTCCAATAAAAAAGATTCCGATCCAAGATGGCGGAATCTTAAATAGACGACTTTCTGATGTAACTTCACCCATGGTAAGAGGGTAACAACTTTCGATGCCTCTTCTTTCGTCCCATGAAAGCTTCATTACGATAACAACAAAAAGTCTTTGAAATCGAGGTGAATAGGTATATTATATCGATCACTAGCCATCGACAATGATGGGAATCATTAAGCACTTAATGACTGGCCCTAAGGGAAACAGTGAGTTCTGTTTCCCGGAGACCCACAATGGTTCGGGAGACGAAGCCAACTCAAAACTAGAAGAGAACTGCTTTACGCCAGCTGGCTCAAAATATTTGCCCTTCTTTTAAAGGGGCACGACCTGATCACTCAATCTGAGTAGACATTCAGAATGCGCGAAACACAATATCCTCTTGTTTGGTATATACTATTAAAAGAAACCATCAGAATTACCTCGTGCACACGGATAAGATTGGCAATCGTCAATGTTAGTCTCGCACTTGTCTCCAGTGTATCCAGGTACACACTGGCATTCGTAAAACCCTGATCCCCTGGGCTTGTTTGGGTGAGGCACACAGCTTGCATTGTTCTGACACTGGCAGGCGACCAAGGATACAGTGATGTTATGATATGAAGTAGCTCTGCATGCATCCGTGGCTTTGAGGAAGAACTGTGTATTTGCATCATTAGTGGCGTTCCATATCAACACGTTATCTCGCGCTACAGCCTTGCTCGGGCTTCCGTCCATTAGTGACAGCATCACAGGCATACCTTCAGGGTCTACCACGTCAATAATTAACTCAAGGGTTTCTTTAAGTACTGCGTAGTACTGCGTGGTTGATGAAAATCCAGGAGGAAGATTAACTATAGATAATGAAAAATGAGATGTTTTCACCGTCAGACGTGTCAGGCAATGATCATAACACACACGAACGAACGACACTAGGAAAGACCTTAGTTGATATCGATTTCTTCGGATGAGAGTCGTTAATTTAGTAGTGTGCACAGTCCTTGTGAGACACGACCATATACTATTGTGTTCAAATAATTACCTTGACGTTTTGACCATGCCTTAGTGCTGATTTGTGGAAGACACTGGTGGCACCAGTCGATAGGATTTGTCTCGTTTGGGGCGAAGCAGTACCCATTTATCAAGCAAGAGTTGTTCTTTAACAAAAGAAACAAAAGTGCGTTCATTAGACAATGCTTTACTGCAGATCTGAGGGTACCACTAGCTTGGAATTATTATACATTTGTAGCTTGAAGCGACTTCAACATTACGCTTTTTTTCCTTGTTGTTGTGTTTATAATTCAATCACTTCCAATGGAAAGGAAGAACGTCACTCAATTTGCCTTACAGGGTATACATTGAAATACAGGATTCTCTCGCAGGCTAGCGATAATCACGTTACCTCGCGACAGGCGTTTGCTCAATTTATTACTGACGGGCACACAAACGGTAGCTTTTTGTGAAATTTTGTGAAGTACCCTTGAGTGTTCTCCAAACAAAGCATCGGAAATTTTGATTTGTCGAGCGTGGCAGTGATTATCCGTATTTCCAAGCCGTGACGCTTTTAATAGTATAAATTATTTAAAATAGATATTCTTACGATTAACACCCAAAAGTCATCTTTGATGCTGGAGACGCCATTAAAGATACCGCTGCAGGTCTGATCTACTCGAGTTTTCTGGGGAGATGCTGAACAAGAGAGAAGACGTGGAGGGGTCACAACGTCTAACTTCCGTCTTCCTCCACCCAAAGCCGAGAAAAACAGCGGACTCTTTTTTGGTATCTTTGTGTGTTTGTTTGTTTGTTTCACTTATTATAATTTCTTTTGCTTATTTTATTCTTTTGCGTTTTTTTTTTCCTGTTAATAACTCATGTTGTTATGCCTAAATGTTTTAAGCTTTTATTTCGATCTTCACTAACATTTGACTGAGTGCATAATTGCCCCGTTCGACTCAAAGTTGATGCCCCACGATACAAATACAGAATCGTATCGAGAAGAATATAGAATGGAATAGTGACTGATAAAGGCTTGTACCAGCGTGTTCTTACCTTAAGGTGGCATCCAGTAGAAACATTGCAACTCATGCAGGCTGAGTCATATGATATAAAAGTGAGATTTCTTTTGCTTCTGTGCTCGCCGTCGTTAGAAACAGATATGATCAGTCCAGCGGCTGAGGTTCCTGCATTGATTTCATCAAAATAACCTTGTGTCACTGGTGATTCGGGTAAATAACAGTCTGTAAGCACCAAGTCTGTCATTATACCAGGAAACTCATGCACCGTGTTGTTCGGTTTCCAAGAGCTGTCGATCACCTGTATATGTATCCAGGAGAAAAAGGATAAATGATGGGCTATAAATACTACTAGGTTGCAGTTCGAGGCATTAATGTTAAGGCCAAGAGTAGTCGCAATATTTCCCTATTGTTTATGGTAGAACAATTAATACAACAACTAGACATGTTAAATAACCGCATCTCAAGTGCGCAAATGGGTGTTTTCAGTAGATTTACTTACATAGAGGAATATAAGATTAAAATACAATACCCTCCCTGAAAACAAACAATTTCACATAACTAATCTTTTAAAATACCTTTAAACTACCATAAAATACCAAGATCAAAAAAGGGCAGACATATCAACTGAAACAATCGGCTAAAATAGGAGATAAGTATAAAAGAAAGGGCGATCCTCGCCAAAGTTAGTCTCCTACGCACGCTCGTGATGATCCAAATAGCAGCTGCTTAGTACACTATGCTGTCGATTTATTCATGCGTTTTAAGACTTGAATATCTAGCTTGAAGAGATTCTCACCTTAAATTCTCTCACATGACAGGTCATGTTTGTAGAATTCAGGAAACCAGTTCCCAAGACCGTTACCTTTCTGCACGGGCGCTTACGTCTATCGCACAAACCATTCCCTTGTAATCTAATTGAAGGATGAGACAAACACAATTTATAATTAATTATATGTGGCAAATGACAGTACATCAACAAAAACATTATCACTTTTTCGCGTGCGAAAGCGACAAGCAGGTTGCTCTACATATACGCTGCGCTCGGCTTTCTCTACCAAATGAGAGATTTTGTCTTGGTCATAACGCTGCACTTTAATGCATTAAATTCCCTATATCATAGTGGACCATACTTTATTTTAACTTCGCAATGTTGTCAATGAAAGCGGGGAATTAGAAATGACGTTCACTGTTGTCAAAGAGTGTGAATGGGTGGGGAGGTGCGAGGCCTTTAAGTTTACAAGCCCTCTTCGATTAAAAACAAATCAAAATAATATTTCGTTTTAGATTGACAGACCTGGAAATTACTGGTATTTGATAAATAGACACCGAGCAGTCTTCAGCTGTGTAGTCCTTGTTGCAAACGCAAGATCCATTGATGCATTTACCATTAAACGAACAGTCACTTGGACATAGCAGTTCACTGATCTCTTCCACTAAAATAGGATTTTCCTTGCCACTGCCATTCACGGAAGTAGACATATTAATTGCTGCCAAATTTCCACATTCGTTCATTAATAAAGCAACACTTCCAGATGCGAAGGAGAAGTCTGCTGTTAGCTGTTAAGAAAAAAAAGGTATCAACGACTATGAATTTTTTTCTTTGGTTTCTTAGTTCTTATTCTTTCTTAGTTTCTTTTGTTGTTGTTGTTGTTGTTGTTATTTTTGTTTTTGCTCGAAAAAAAAAATACACCCTAGCACTTGTTGTTTCAAAGTAAACCTTAGTGTGGTGCTTGAGATTAATAATAATAATAATAATAATAATAATAATAATAATAATAATAATAATAATAATAATAATAATAATAATAATAATAACAACAATTTATTAATTTATATTGTGCTTTTTAACATTCAATGATCAAAAGCGCATTGCAATATTTAAATGTACCAGATATGTAATAATAATAATCCTAAATAATAATAAAACCGTTTATAATGCGGAAATTTTAAATTTAAATGCGCATGACAAGGTTAAAAACGGAATAAAAAGGCTAAAAAGCTAAAATCACTATTAAAAGCAAACTTACTATGAAGAAAATTTATAGAATATAAATTACAGTTAATGATACAACCTTTAGCTTATTAGAGTCAAGCTAACAGTAAACAATAATGTATTTGTAAATGTTAGCAATACAAGGGTACAAAGGTCATTTAGCCCACATGGCTTCACGTGCAGTCAATTAGATTTGTCCAATAACAACACTGTATTTTCTCCCTGTCAATCAAGTATGTTTGTCCGTTTGCTTCGGTTCGTGATTCATTCAGTTCTCTCGATTTGACAAGAATCACAGTTTTCAAGCCAGTTAGCACTGTTTCTACAAGAATTACAGTATTTCTTTCGTTAATATCTCAACATCCTGTCTGACTTCAGTACAGTTTTGCCTGTCGTCATGCCATCGTCGAGGAAAAGAGGCAATCAGCAACGTAATAGTGAGCAACCAGTATCACGAGGTCGACCACCGAAGCGCCGCGCCAAAACCAGTCAAAAGCCAAATCAGCGGCAGAATCATCTCGTTCTTCCAAACCAAGTGCCTAGTGTAGACAACAACCCTCAGAGCCGTGATAATTTGCAGCTCTTCTCTGGGGATCAACTGGAAACGCTGAGAATTATGATAGCAGACAAGGTTGCCGAGTCAAGCCGCGATATCGCCACTGAAGCTGCTCGTGCCGCCGTGACCGCTCTGCAGAACCAAAACCCCGTAGCTGTCGGTACAACTCCGCAAAGAGATACAAATCCATCAGGAGCTACCGATCCACCAAGGCATACAACTTCATCAGGCGGTCCAAATCCACTTTGTGACAACACCGAGTCACCACAACTGCCATCATTTTCCGTCCCAAACCAGGACATCCCTGCGTCGTACGTGAAAGATATCCAAAGTGGTGAGTTTTTTGATCTGTCAAAATTGTTACCAAGAAACCTTAGCATGTTTGACGAGGATGATAATTTAACATTGACTCTCGACAACTCAGCTATTAAGGTTACCAAGAAAAGAAAAAGCAGCCCGTCTCAAATAACAGAAATTGAACAATGGACGACGGCGTTTCCTACGTACATGAGTGTATTCACTCACAAATACCCCTTCAGGGCCCAAAAGTTTTTTTTTGCAGTACTTGAGTTTATGAGATATGCAGCTAGAGTCCATAAGGGACTTGGGTGGGCTATTTACGACCACAAATTTCGGCAAAAGGCCAGTCTCGACAAGTCTCTTGTATGGTCGCAGATAGATCAGCATTTTTGGCTGACTATTTTTACAGTGTCACCTTTGGCACTAAAAGAGGAGTATCCTCTTTTCAATAGTGGACCCCAAAGCAATGCCTCAAAGGGGGGCGTCCGAGGCATTTGCCACCAATACAACAGAGTCGGTGTCTGTAGTAAGGACCAGTGCGAGTACCAACACATCTGTAATAGATGTAATGGCAAACACCCAGGACGGGACTGCAGTAGGGAACGCAGCAAAGGAGGCTATGTCAGGGATCATGACCAGAAAACCTATGCTAGAGCTGGTGAGGAGGTCCACCGCCCCTCCAAATCTAGTAGTTCCTCAAGCCACCACAAATCATGAGTTTGCTGGGTCACTCCTCATTCCTATAAATGTAAATAGACTTGAGATTGCTTTAGCTGATCACCCCAACAGGGTTTTTGTTTCTATTTATTGCAAACCTTTAGACTTGGAGCTAATATAGGTTTCTTTGGGCGATGTTCCCCAAGATTTTCAAGAAACCTGCCTACTGCTTTGGCCCAACCTGACATTGTGAAGGCCAATTTAGGTAGGGAAATATCTCTGGGTCGGGTAGCGGGCCCCCTTTTCAACACCACCATTTCCCAATTTTCAAGTATCACCCATAGGATTAGTACCTAAAAAGTATTCGGATTAGTACCTAAAAAGTTCCGCACTATTTTCCACCACTCATTCCCAAAGTCAGGTGTCACTAGCATAAACTATTCAATTTCAAAGGAAGATTTCAGCCTGAATTATATCACCATTGATGATCTGGGCTGCCATGACCTTAGCTTTCTTCGGTGTCATGCGGTTAGGTGAACTGACATGTAACTCCCAATTTAGCTCTGATGCTCATCTTACACGTCTTGATATCATCTTTCATCCATCCCAGTCCAATCCCTCTCATCTTTTAGTCAGAGTCAAGGTTTCTAAAACTGATCCCTTCAGGATGGGGCATCCCCTTTTAATAGGACAAACTAATCAGGGTATCTGCCCTGTAAATGCAATGAAGCATTATCTTACCAGGAGGGGAATTACACCTGGACCTCTTTTTGTTTTTGCTTCTGGGCGTCCATTGACTAAGGATACATTAACTGCTGAGACTAGGCAACTTCTCTCTCATTTGGGTTGCCAAGCATCCGATGATGCCGGTCATAGCTATAGAATTGGTGCAGCAACAGCTGCAGCTTCAGCGGGCCTTCCCCCATGGTTGGTTACAACATTAGGCAGGTGGTCATCTTATTGTTACGAGAGATACATCCGAAGCCCACAGGCAGTTTTATCTGGGGTTGCTTGGAAGCTACTTCAAAACTCAAGTTAGTTATTGTTACATTGTTTGTGCAGCAACAGCTGCAGCCTCAGCAGCCCCCCCCCCCCCCTCTTCCCCCATGGTTGGTTAAAACATCAGGAGTGTGCGGTCATCTGATTCTTGTGAGAGAGATATATCCAATGCTCACAGTTAATATTATCTGGGGTTGCTTCCAACCCACTTCAAAACTCAAGTTAATTATTGTTTACATTGTTGCATGGAGCTGGTTTTTGATAAACCCATTTTATTTACTGGTGTGTAATTCTGCAAGGTTATTTCATACTAAACTTTTTTACTATTTAGTGCTTTGCACAGTATCTGATATTTTCATGAGCTTCTGTTCATTGGGTCTTAGAAAAAACTACTCTACGCATCTTTATTAAAGCATATCATCAATGGCTTTAGCATATCATTTAATATTTGTTCTCTTCGTCTATGGGGAATACACTTTGTGTATTTTGGGGGATTAAGTGCTCCCATGCTGGCCACACTTTCACCCATAGACTCATGGCAGCTATTCATTCTGGGGATTGGTACCCCTATAGCTGTGTTGCCTTGGGAATGAGTGTTATCCCGGGGGATTATCACCTCCTGTAGGGGATTACTACCCCTTCCACGGCCAAGGGATTATCACCCTTGAGAGAGAGTTATCATCTCTCTTTGTTGCATAATACTAGCTTTAGACCAGCATGTTATGTCAGCAATTTTGCGACTGGAGTGCTTAATCCCCTACCCCTTTACCCCACAAAGTGTGTTCATTTTCTTGTCCTAGCTAAGGGGTTGATAGCATTAATTTCAAAAAGTTAAAATTAAATTTAACAATAACAAAAACAGCTATAAAAAGATAATTTAAGCACTAAAAGCTAAAAGCTAACTTAAAAAGATATGTTTTAAAAGAAGATTTAAAGGTCAAAATAGAATCAGTATTACGCAAGCTTACTGTGAGGGTGTTCCACAGTGTAGGCGCAGCTACACTAAAAGATCTATCACCAAAAGATTTTTTTTTTTCATTTTCCCTGCTAGATGTAACACGATATACAGTGCCTGAATTGGAGCGCTGTGAATAGCATGTATGCTTTCTTACATTAATTAAATCGCTAATATAAGCTGGTGCAATACCATTAAGTGCTTTAAAAGTTAAAAGTAAAATCTTAAAATGTATTCTATACCTAACAGACAACCAGTGCAATTCTTTCAAAACGGATTTAATATGGTCATGCATATTATTGTATACACAAAAGCATTCAAGGGCTCTTAAAGAACATTTCTTACTCCAAGTTGTAAAACATCTCATGTTTACCCACATAGTGGCCTAAGTAACTTGGTAAAATAGTTGTTTACTTACCGCAACATCAGCTGAACATGTATTTACCAATGCTTGTACATTTACTCCAACTTTAGCACAAATTTTACCAATCTCAGTCTCAGATATTCTCTCAGCACAGTAACGGGTGGCGTTTTCCTTTGAAATTTGACCAGCTTGCGCCGCCCGTCTGAAGCGAGGTTGCACCTGGGGGAATTTTTTGAATATCTGAAAGTCTTCCTCAGTTGGATCATCAGAGAAGTGGACATCTCTTTTTTCTCGATCGCACAGGAACATAGGTGAGAAATTCTCTTTCGCCGTTTTCATGAGGGTTGGAAAAGCAACGGAAAAAGCATTTCTACAGTCCATATCGGAATCATTTTCATTTTCGTTGCACTCACATGCTGTAGAATACTGAACAATCTTGTGTCCTAAGTCTGGAGGTAAAATGTCGAAGTAGCTTTGACCATGACTCAGTCTGTGAAAATTCAGATAGCACAAATGTTAAGATACTATCATGTGAGAAAAAAATATGTAAACAAGCAAAGCTCCGAAAGCAATGCGCAAACCTTGAATTTGACTTTTATCGTTGACAAAATATTCCAGAATACAGGGGACGTTTAACTTTAAAGAGGACTCTGGGTCATTCGCTTTCCTTTCGTCTTGTATTCACCTCACACGCTGAACACCACGCCAAAAATTGTTTTTCATCTCTTTTTAGACATCATTAAATTCTGATCAAGCCGAAACGTCCACATCATGCGGAGGGGGAGGGGGTGGGGGGATTTAATTTTTATAAAAAATCAAATATTCGCCTGTATGAACATTTCTCCTTTATCTATTTGTTGTGTCCCTATCCCCCCAGAAGAATATTGGAATAACTCTATAAGACATATCTGTGATGAACAAAACATGTGAAGTATACCGTAAAGATTCGATTTAGCGGCCTTGGCATTTATTTACCTTTGGTACCTCCAGGGAGGGCGCTTATTCGACAGAGGGCGCTAATTAGGGACAGGGCGCTTATTTAAGTTTTCGAGACACAATTAAATGTTGGCGTGCAGGAATGATGACCGTAAAGAAGCTAAAGAACACGATGAATACACAGTTGGAACTTACTTTGAAGCTGATAACAAATTTGTTGCGAGCATGTAACTTTCCTTCCTTATAGTCACATTTCTCAAAGCCCGCCACGAGAATAAACTACTGCATTTTTGTAATGCATTATTACTGTACCGTATGTCGGCTATTAAAGGAAGAAGAACCACGTTTGATACGTACTCTGAAGGCGCTGTAAAATTATAATAGGGGCGCATATGAAAATGGGGCGCTTATTTGAAGGGGGCGCTAATTGGAAGGAGGGCGCTTACTGAAAGGAGAACGCTAAATCGTGTCATTACGGTACTTCCAAACCTTTTTATTGTTCGGCTTCTTTTAGTAACTATACTAGTGTCGGCAGTTTTGTTTAACATTCAAGGCAATTAATCTGATCTGCAAAATACGCCGCTACCTCCTATTTTGACTCTTTTATACCATGATCCCTTGCTAGCAACCTTTGTTTTCCCCATAGAGTTCTACTTTCTGTAGGAACATTTGTATTTAAGCCTGGTCTACAAGAGCCGAATTTCATTCAAAAAATTGCTTGCCTGGACAACTCGTCAAATAAAATGTGCAAATACGTTTGTACGCACCATATTTGGGGGGCCCACTAAGCAGCCAGGTCTTTACTGTTGCACTAATCTTTGAACAGTTAATTGTCAAACTTTTTCTGTGCCATATGCATCATCAAATATATATATTTGTCACATAAAACTATTTCGGCTAGACTGGACTTGAACGTGCAGTGTGTTTAAGCAATGGAGCACTTTTTTAGTGTTTACATAGCCTCGTCTAAGGGTTTGCATAACATTCGTGAATTCTCCTAACCCTCCGAGTGTTAAGATGGGACTCTGTAAACACGGAAAAAGTGCTCTATTGCTTTTTTGGAACAATTCTCAAAAATACGCACAAAACTGAAATCTAAACACAGCTATCCACCAATGAGAGCGCGCGTAGTGGCTCAGTTAATTTATAATTAACAATTAGATTAGCATAATCTAATTATTTTAGTAGAATTCTGGCTGAAATTAGCGCAATTAACGGTTTCCAATGATTTTCTCACCCATTACTGAACTTTAACTGTTAAACAAAGTGGCACGTATCGAACTGTCCTTGGCAAATTTGCAATTGTTTACGCGTGTACCCGCTTTTTCAACATTTTCCAGTTTTTCTAAGTCAAATAATCGTAAATGTGCTTCTTTTAGTCTTCTCAGAAATTTAATTACCGGCCGTTTACATCTAAAATTCCTTCCAAAACTTCGGAAAAAACTATAAAAAACGTCGCATTTCATGGACGACTGGCAGATAGTATACGAGTAGCCCAGCCAATCAGATTGCAGCATTTACATTAGCATGCTAGTAGAATTCTACTAATTGCGTATAGTACCAGCTCAGGAGAGATACCAAACATTTTAGCCCATTCTCTGCTGGCTTAAGTTGAATTTGTACGTTTATTTAAAGTTTCGTTGTCAGTGTTAACTCGCAATATGGAAAGCAAATAGAAGTGATCTCTTAACTGTAAGTAAAAATTGCTCAAAGCATTACCCTGCCTATACGATTCTATGGAAAGGTGATCAGTATAAGGAAAGAAAAAATGAAATTATCCATGATTTTTTTTTTCTTTTTTACACTGTTTTTATACCTCAAATTGTTCCCGTATGTGTTCACATCTTGACCCCAGTCGTACAAACAAAGTCCCATTTCATTGGCTGTATTTATCGCCCTTGGTGCATACACGTTGACATCGATTCCCCAGTAGTTTCTAAATATTGCGACTTTCGCTCCAGATGGAAACAAGACCTGGAAAGCAACGAATTCGTCAAT
>JAHPZR010020768.1:7500-15000 GCA_019787425.1 Platygyra sinensis | reverse complement strand
GCGTCGACGAGAGCTCTAGAATTGGTGAGGCATTGCTGTTGTGCTTTGAACTGCACAACTACCACCCAGAAAACGAAAAATGTTGAAAAAATATCCGGAGCTGGCAAATGTTAGATTTTTCCGAATCGCCCAGGACAATGCAAATAAGTATTATGCTACTGGGATGCTAGAACGAGAGCGTCGTATGGAATGGATTGCAGCCTGTCGCCTGGACAGCTTAAATGTTATGATACACCAGAATAGGTTGAATTCATTTGAGAAGAGATCATGGTCCGACTAAATTGAATGCTATTCACTCAATATTTGCATTCCCACAACATCTTCGGCGAAAACCTCCGAAAACTCATAGTGACCCCGAGGAGAGACGTTGAAAGCAGTGAAAGGAAACACCACAAACCTCGAGGTGCAAGAAAGTTTTTACCTCCAGAAAAAAAAAATGTTAATAGGCTCGAAAGAAAAGCCAATACTCCTTATTGTCGGCCAGCTGTGTACGTTAATGCCGAGGTCCAAACTGATTCAACAGCCTCTGAAATAGAAATAAGCTTAATGGCGAACTCGAGAGCTTTTACAGACAAATCCAAAAGATAGCTTTTCGCGACACTTATTCGCAACACTGATTGTAAGTACTTTTTCAACTCAGAAACTCATTTTGCGAAATTAGTTCTATTTGTTTAAAACTGTAGTTGCGAACAACATAGAGCTGCAAGTACATTCGTATTTTTGCGGCGAAAGATTTTACCCGCATAAGCCTCACTTCCGTGTGACATCCTTTGCTCGGTCCAGGGTAACCGGGAATACGAAACTCCACTGTTTGGCGCGCTGCAGGTGGGAAAAGCCCTTTCCAACAGCGAAAACAACAACGCAGAAAAATCGCAATGGGTCATACGATGTCATAACCCCATCTAGCTCATCTCATAGAGAGCTACCTACTGAACTCCAAATAATTTTCATACTTCTTATTTCAAGGTAAACGCTTACTCACCTCGTAGTCAATACTATCGCCATTTATATTTTTCTTAATGGTTATTCCTGGTGATAAGCATTTTTTGCTTCGTATTTTCACTGTTATTGGGGTTGTATCGTCACGAGTAAGCAGGTCGTTGCAACAGCTAAACTCGATTACATCATTATGGTCTCTCAAAACTGCACCACAGTTGCAGGTCGGATAGCTGCCACAGCGCCATTGTCTCGTTTGAACCTGGCATAAAATATGTTAATCAGTTATTAAAGATAACAGCTCCAAGACTAAGGCCCCGTCCACACCTAATCCGTTTTCGAACGAAAACGGAGATGTTTTGCTCCGTTTCCAAAAAGATTTGCGTCCACACTTATCGTTTTCGTATCGTTTTCACCCGTCCACACTACAACGCTGTATCCGTTTTGAAAACGCTTTTATACCCTTAGCGCGCATGCTCAAATAAACTCGACGCATGCGGATTTCAATATATCGGCCTGCAAAATTGGCGCCATTTTTGACTCTGTTCGTAGCGTCTCTCCGCCATTTTGGAAACTCACGGTCGAGTGGTCTGAGGCCCGGTCGTATCTATTTTGATGACGTCAACGTATTCGGATGCCATCGTTTACTCCGTCCACACTAGAAAACAGCGTTTTCAAAAAGCATCGTTTTCAAATCGCTCCAATCTGGAGAGCGTTTTCAAATGGCTCCGTTTTCGGTGATCGTTTTCGACGTTGTAGTGTGAACGATAGCCGTATCCGGAGCAAAACAGCTCCGTTTTCATTTGAAAACGGATTAGTGTGGACGGGGCCTAAATGGTTGTTTATTAATAATATAAGTCTTTTTGCCGTTTTGGTTGTGTTTTTGTTTTTATTATGATTGCTTTATTTGTGCGTGTTGAAATTGTTTTGTTTATCTTTTTGTTTGTAACAACTGAAGGAGAAACAAAGCACAAGAGCAAACATCAATACAAATTTATGCTTTGAATTAACAATTCGGGCCTGGACAAACCTCACCTCCTTTAAAACTTTTTAATCCTCATGCTCAGTGGTTCTCATGACTACTATGTTTGTGTATTTTTCTAGGTTAACGTTTATATCACCTTACTTCTAGTGTACAGATTAGTATTCCATTGCACATCCCTTCCGCGAGCGATTCTCGTGTCATTTGCGCGCAAATGAGCGCGTGCACGTACACAAGGTAATAGATTTCCCTCAAGCTATGCTCGATTTAACAAATAGATTCCATTTTGCCGTGCAACTGTTCAGTAATAGATCACAGATGACGTCAAAATGTGGTAAGAACAAAAAAGTGTCACACGAGGCTTAGCCGAGTGTGTCACTGATGTTCTTACCACATTTTGACGTCTTCTGTGATATATTACTGAATCAGACGCACGGCAACATGGAGTCTACTTGTTTTATATAATAACGAAAAGCCTTTTTTTTTTTTTCATTTCAAACTGTTTCAACATAACGCGAAAGCCTTTTGCCCCGCCTTTGCCCACTTTGGCGAAGATGAAAAAAAGCCATTTGACGTGATCTATGATCTATACAAAATGAAGTAATTTCATTGGTTGCTATGCGTAGCAAAGAATTGTGATTGGTAAAGAAAAATCACGCCACTGTCAAACCTGACTCGAGCGTCGCTCCTCATTGAATGAAAACTTACAGCGAAAGCAGTGTTGAACTGCGAGTTCTACAAATCTTGAAGAAAATGCTGGAAAATTGAAGTCAATTTTTGTCATCGGAGCAGCCCAGTGAACAGCTTGAACGTTGTCTTGAAAATTACAGGAGTTGAAAAAATACCCTCGGAAAACCTGTGGTTGCGGTCAACCTAGAGGCCATTTGACTCGAGTTTTGAATAATGACGGTGGAGATTTTTGTCTTCTGTGGTTGGTGATTCTCAAATCAGCTTGATATAGTGTCGGAGACACATTTTAGCTTTGACAGTGTTGACCGTGAGCAGTGGTTAGCTATACTTAGCTCGCTGCTGTGCCCTGAAACGGACAGGAACGATTCGCATCGGAAAGCAAGGTTATGTATTTATTTTACCGATTTTAAGAAGTGATGTTTTGATGTTTCATTCCTGACATCATTAGTGTGTCAACAGTTGTTTTGACACTAGGAAAAATTGAATTTTTTAAATAAATTAATCTCAGAAACATCTTGTTTATTGGGTTCGTTAAATTCGAGATAAAGCAATGGTTCTCGGCTTACCAAGACCCAAGTTTGTGCTTGGTTTAGTCTCGCTCGACTGCCGACTGCGACTGCTCGAATTTTTTTTCTGGATCATTTTCTCAAAGAAACGGCTTTATCTTTTGTTTCCTGACTTCTCGAACCTGTTTAAAGCCTTGGTAAGACTTTTTTTACTTTATCTTTTGTCCAGCCACGCAAAATATTATCCTAATTCTCAAAACTTTCCGCCATTTTAAAACGGCAGAGGGAAAAGCTTCGTAACGATGACGTCAATCGTGCATCTGTCCTCTAATAGATCACAGGCGAGAACCAATCAATATGCGAGAGTAACTTGGGTTATGATATATATAAAGCGAAATAATTGCTCGTTTTCTCTTAAACAAGCATCGTGGCCTAAATTTTTCATTGCACAATTTTAGTGTATAAAATATCCTATTTTTGTTTAAAAAAATCGTTCGGAAGGAAAGAATGATTTAGCTAAAAGTGGGTACAAATCTGATACGCGAGGATGCTAGCTAATAATGATCTCGAAAAAAACGTTTCGAGGAATATTGTGTCTGTGTCGTCCAGAATTGTGTGATTTTACCATAAATTATATATTACATAGTTCCTTGCGCCCGATACTTCCTACCAATCTTAAAAACTAATTTATTTAAAACGATGTTCGCAGGGCAGCAACATTTAGAACATTTTAGGATTTAACATTTTAATTTAAGTTTTTAAGGTGATTACTCAGTATTGCATTGCGCATCCCTACTGTGCACAATTTTCGCGTAATCAGCGCGCGCAAAGGAGCGCGTCGTCGAGCGCGTGCACATACATAACAAGAGATTTGCCTCAGGCTAGGCTCGATAAAGAAATGTGTTTTTTTTTTCCTGAAAAGAGCACGGTGACATATTTTTAATTATATAATAACCCAAGTTATTCTCGCATTTTGATTGGTTCCCGGCTATGATCTATTAGAGGACAGATGCACGATTGACGTCATCATTACAAAGTTTTACCCTCTGCCGTTTTAAAATGGCGGAAAGTTTTGAGAATAAGGATAATATTTTACGTGACTGGGCAAAAGATAAGATACAAAAAAGTCTTGCCGAGGCATTCAACAGGTTCGAGAAGCCAGAAAACGAAAGATAAATCCGTTCCTTTTAGAAAATGATACAGAAATAATTTTCGAGCAGTCTCAGTCGGCAGTCGAGCGAGACTAAAACACGTACAAACTTGGTCTTGGTAAGCCGAGAAACCATTGCTTTATCTTGAATTTAACAAACCTAGTAAACAAAATGTTTCTGACTTAATTTAATTAAAAAATTCAACTCTTCCCAATGTCAAAACAAATGTTGACACACTGATTGATGTCAGGAATGAAACATCAAAACATCACTTCTTAAAATCGGTAAAATAAATACATAACCTTGCTTTCCGATGCGAATGGTCCTGTCCGTTTCATGCAAAGCAGCGAGCAAAGTATAGCTAACCACAGCTCACGGTTAACAGTATCACAGCTAAAATGTGTCTCCGACACTATATCAAGCTGATTTTGAGAATCACCAACCACAGAAGACAGAAATCTCTACCGTCATTTACGCTCCTTTCATTCAAAACTCGAATCAAATAGCCTCTAGGTTGACCGCAACCACAAGTTTTCTGAGGGTATTTTTTTAACTCCTGTAATTTTCAAGGCAACGTCCAAGCTTTTCGGCTCGCAGGGCTGCTCCGATGACAAAAACTGACTTAATTTTTCCAGCATTTTCTTCAAGATTTGTAGATTTGGCAGTTCAATTCTGCTTTCGCTGTAAGTTTTCATTCCACGAGAAGCGGCGCTCGAGTCAGGTTTGACAGTGGCGTGATTTTTCTCGACCAATCAAAATTCTTTGCTACGCTTAGTAACCAATGAAATTGCTTCATTTTGTATAGATCATAGATCACGTCAAATGGCTTTTTTGTGTGTGTTCGCGAAAGTGGGCAAAAGCTGGGCGGGGCAAAGGCCGGCTTTCGCGTTATGTTGCAATATTTTGAAATAAAAAAAGGCTTTTCGTTATTATATAAAACAAATAGATTCCATGTTGCCGTGCGTCTAATTCAGTAATAGATCACAGAAGACGTCAAAATGTGGTAAGAACATCAGTGACACACTCGGCTACGCCTCGTGTGCCATTTTTTTGTTCTTACCACATTTTGACGTCATCTGAGATCTATTACTGAACAGACGCACGGCAACATGGAATCTATTTGTTAATTTCATAATTTCAATAATAACAGTATCTTCAATAACTGTGAAAAAAATAACAGAAATCTAAGGCTACTTTTTTGGCAAATAAAATTAACTCTACAGGGGGGTGCGTAATGGGCCGAAAAGCACATGTCCAAATTATCTTTCCTTTTAGGATGAAAAAATGTAGGGTATTTAAAGACCCTTTTTCTGGGACGTAGATGAATAATCAATCCTAAAAGAAAGTCAAACTCTGTGATATAACGCTCTGCATTGAAAAATAATCAAGCTTATTTGTTGCGCACTGAGAAAACAAATTGCAAACTCCCCAGGCAGTATTTACAGATACAGGTTTATTTGTTTGTTTGTTTGTTTGTTTTTTTTGTCTTGATGTTGTTGGCAAAAACCGATAGAAAACTATATCTCTAAATATGCATGCTTGGCATCATGGATAGTGCATATACATGTAGTTTGTAGTCGTCTCAAATGTTATTATTAATAACAAAATACTCACCTCAAAGTTCCTCTCCGTATTGTTGTATAACACAAAATCGCCGCGCCCCATAAAATCGAACCATCTGAAATGCAAAGTTTACTGTACATTACACGCTACCCTATTTTCCCCTAAAAACGTGCTGTCCATTCTCGGATGGGCTAAAAAAGACGTATCCTTATATTGGGAAACGGGACAAAAGGTTGCAGGCAGGATCTCTTTGTAGCGGCTCATTTTGTTTGCCAATGACTCCTTTCCACATTGCACTTCGACCTCATTTTCTCTTTCACAGAAGCAGATAGGGTGTGTTGAAAATTATAATAGCATACCAGATATATTATTTATCTCGTGTGCTGATAAAACTAAAAGCATAAAAAAATACCTGGCCTTTTTAAGTAAACACATCTGCACTTCTCTAACTGAAGCAACCTCTGCTTAGCTACCTATACGCCATAAATAATTACAAGTTATTGTAGTGAAAGTGGGTTTTGAGGACAAAAAAAACCCGTTAGCAGGCTGCCCCAAGTGTTCGGTTTGTTAGGGAGCAGAGCAAAAGACGATAAGTCGAACAAAAGACGAGGATCATTAACGCTGCTCTTCGAACAGCTCGGACCCTTGGTACAGGTAAGTTTAGTAAGAGGGTCTTTGAAAAAAGTGAATACAAAATAAAAAAGGAAGCAGAATATACGGCATGTAAAGTCCTTAAACCAATTGAAAAATATTAGTCAAACCTTCCATTTCCTGCGGCATCCAAAACACTATAATGAGGATCTGTGACAGATTTGCAATGCTCTATGGTCGAATTTTGAATAACCGTAACCTTAAAGAGCAAAAGAACGAAGTTAAAATCTTAAGTTGGTAAAACAAAATAATACATTATCCTCCCTATAATGGCCTATACGTGGAGGCTCCGCCCGAAAGGGGTACTTTTTCATGTCCCCGTGAAACCAACATCCTTGTTTTAACTTTTATGTATTCCTGTGTCTTTGCCCAGTAAAGTAAACTTCGGAGAGATATATAAAGTGCTACTATGATCAAAAAATCATTTCCTTTCTTCCTTCAGATTTTGAAAGTGTGTTCGGTTAACACCTAACTGGCAAAGCTTTCCGCTTTGAGTTTTTATCTAAAGGCTGTTTATTTTGAATGTAAGTTTTCGATTTCACGGTCCTCCATTACTCTCGTTCAAAGCTGACCGATTAGACCTCAGAGGGTTGGATCTAGAGAAAATGACTTCATTTGCCCACTAGCTTAAACTTTCAGCGTGTAAACGCTTTTTTTTTTTATGCAAAACACGGGTTTAATAGTCTGAAAGCCTAAAACTCCCGTGCTGCATATTTATTCAGCCTCGTACACACTCATTCCATACTTAAACTAGTGAGTCTTTGACGTCGTTTTCTCCTCAACCCAGCTCTCTCAAGATTTTAAAGTTAATAATGGCGGACCAATAAGTAAGAAATTTCCAGTTGAAATAAACAGGTGTCTTTTTTTTTTAAATCAAAACTTAAAACTTGGGCTAGTTAGTGTTTAATTAACATAGTTTTAAAATCCAAAGGGTAAAAGAAATGTTTTTTTGTTTATTGAATTTTCAAGTTACACGAGAGGCTGTGTTGGTCATAGGGACGGTACGAATGTACTTTATCAG
>JAHPZR010020768.1:0-2500 GCA_019787425.1 Platygyra sinensis | reverse complement strand
AGATTAGCCAAAAACTGACCGAGCTAAAGGCCACAAGAAACTGAGTTTCCAAAAAGTTCCGAAGATTATCGAAGATAGCGAAAGATTACTGAAGATATTTCGCTGATACACAAACAAATGTAAGTGCAGTGAAAGGGTCAAAAATGGTACCAGTCAAAGTGGCTATGAGCCACTCAACTTGGAACATGGAACGTTTTTAAACAGTGGCAATTTTGATGCCACTTGACGTGAGGTAAGTTTATAAGTTAAAGCCCACTGGAATTGTTAAGAAATAGTGCAAAACGCAACGGTAAGAGAGTACACGAGGAGATGTAACACTGTTGAAAACATTCGCATTCATAAAGTTATCGGTCCGTACCGTAAGACCGAGGTATCTTCGTCCGAGAGACCGAAGCAATTATAAGGGAAGTGCTGCTTGCCTGATCACCGAAGCACTTAACAGTTCTCATTTTCATATTCTTTAATTTTTTGTTCTCTACTTTCCCAGCCATGCAGTATCAGGTATTTTTTTTCTCTTTTTAATACCGTTTCTCGTCTTAGAAATTTAAACAAAAAAAAATGCGTTCAGCGTAGAGTCACTATACCACAAGGACAGCAACATGCTTTGTCCGCTCAACAAAATTAAGCCCTGTGCCGCGGCGTTAGTACTTGGATAGGTGACCATCTACGAATACCCCGTGTTGTAATAAGCTTTTTTCCCCTTCCTTTTCCAAGGCGATATTATGGACTGCAGAACTGCCATCCTTGTGTAATGTTTGTTTCTTCTATTTATCTACTTTTCGTTCCTAATTTCGCGATGGCTGTATTTAAGTGTATTTATTTACATTATCGTATAAATATAAAACAGCGGGACACGTCGTTCGAATTCTCCTCATTCTCTCTACTGTTGATCTTTGTAATCACGGCTTCAATCATTCGAAAATTTATACAGCTCGTCAAGTTTGTAACTTTCAATGTGTTCTCTTTCTTTTTCGGCAATCGAGTATGATTAAACCTGTATGAGCGGGCACTTTCGGGAAATTAGCTATTTTCTTAAAAACGACTTCTATAATTACAGGTAGCTTCTATTTGTAAAAACGTTCGTGTGAGAATTTATTCCAATGTAGAGCATTTCTGCGATAAGATATTGAGTACTTAGGTCAGAATTCAAAGAATAACTAACTAAACACGGTGCAACCGACCATGAAACGACCTTAAACGCCAGATGTTCAAAACCCGGGGGGGGGGGGGGGTGGGGGACCTCATTTTATACAAAGGTTGATAATTTTGGTCGTACTCGGGTTACAAATTCCGGATTTCCTAGCCCGTCCTCACGTATGGTGTTTACCACGAAACATCACCATTTTTCGGGGCTGTCAAAGTATCGTTAGGTGCCTAGAAGAACTAATTATTAAACAGAACGCTTTTATTTTTAATTCTGTTTTCAGGCTTAATCCTGCTAGCTTCAGTGATCGAACCTAGTCCGTTTTCCAGTGGTAATCTTTATTGGGTAATAAGAGCTCAGGCAACGTCCACATACTCGTCGAAGCAAACCACTCGGATTGCCCAAAGTTTTGATTCTCCTTTTCCAAGGCTGTGGCCTGAAAACGGTTGACCTTCAGATCGTGGATCCTGTAACATATAGAATGAGTGTCAAATTGTAAATTAAATAATGTCTAAGAATTAGTAGCAAACCTCAGTGTCTGGCAGATTGCGTTTTGAAACAATGTAAACAGCATGAATATACTAGAAACTTTAAAAGTATAGAAATAATATTTCAGCTGCTCACTCTTATTCTCGAAGAATTAAAAGCTACTAAGGATTCTAATTTTCTTTTTGTCAGTTGTCAGTAAAAATCTAATTAAAAAGATGTCAGCTGTGAGTTAAATTTTCGTTTTCGGTATAATCGTCAGTGGTCAGGTTTGAATTTTCAGCCTGTTGCTATATTGTGAATTCTCAGGTTAACCCCTTAATGAGGCAGAACAATAGCTTGTGCAGGTGCGTTATATATCTTTGTTACTTATCTTCTTGGCGCCGTTCTCTTGCAAAACAACACACACGTGAAATGACCAATTCTACGTTGTCTGAAGAACGTGAACTACACGGGCTAATTTTTTTGAAGTTCTATTTCAAAATTTATTGTGCGAATGTTCCCCAGATTCAGTTTTCGTGATGGGTTTGACAGTGAGCACAACAAAGTAAATGACTTAAAGAAGTAGCCCGAGATTCGTAGGTGGAAAAGTAAAGTTCATTTTTGAATCGACGTTGCTTTCGGCGTCGCCGTAGTAGCATTCTTAAACTCCCTAGTAGTGTCCTCTCGACTGATCGCAACCGCAGTATAAATGTATCTAATCCTCTGCGCCAGTAAATGTCGATTCCAGTGATTAAAAGATCAGAATAATTAATGTTCGTTAAGCATAAATGATATTCTAAATAGACTTTACCCATTGACCAATTTCGTACTTATAGGGTCCCAAAGTGCGAAATGAACTTTCGCATTGGGCAAACACGCTTTGACAAG
>JAHPZR010020766.1:0-10000 GCA_019787425.1 Platygyra sinensis | reverse complement strand
AAGATTGTCAATTTTGTAAAGGGCTAGCAACCTGACGCAACTGATAAATAAACCCGATGAGAATTGGTGATTTAATGAACCATCTTTAGGGTTCGGATGCAAAATCTTCTAGAGATGTTGATGTCTTGTGTTTCTAACTACGTAAAAGGAAATCCTATATTTTGGAGTTAATGAAAATTTCATCTAATAACTGAAAACAATCTAACTGATATAATTAGACTCCATTAAGAACATTGCAAATGCCTTTTCTCTTTGTTTCCGAATGTTGTAATTATTTTGTCTCGCCACAGCAGAGCTAATGCAAAATGAAAGTTTCCCTTAATCATACCTAATCCGCCAAATTTTATTTGCAATTATCTTTCTTTATGAGAGAAATAAATGAAATAATGAGCTTTTCAAAATGGGGGTATTGTCTGAATATTCCAACTACTCGACAAGAAATGTAGGACAATTACAGCGTTAATAGAAAGATTTCAAGCAAATTTAGGGAAGCAATATTGCAACCTTTTTCTCTCCATTCTTACATCTATGACAAATAACACATTTTCCAAATAATTTAATAATAACGTCACAAAACGTTCTCTTTTTGTTTCCAAAATAGATTGATAAAGGGATCCATTAGTAGATACATTTTCAGTTTATGTTTTCAAAATAAGTTGTTTTTCTTTTCTTAAGCTGCAAGTGCCATCTCACACGTACAAATGACACTACAGACAAAGCAACTTTTAGAAAGATTATACGAATGACACCTACACGATAATTTGAACAGACAGAACAGAAATCTTGAATTAAAGGTAATTTTTTTGTCGCTACATATTCTTAGACGTGACCGGAAGGTGCACTGAGAAACGTATCTCACACGAACTCCGCCACCAGCAGCTTTCAATAACGAATGCTCTCTTTCAAGAATTGACCTAACACGTGAAATCTTCCTAAAACATACAGGAATTTCTTAACTTTAAAATTTCGACAAATCGAATGAATTTTTTGATAATGTCATTCATTTATATTGGTCGCCATCATCGCTAAACACAGCTAATTATGGTAGTGTGTAAAGAAAATTCTAATTAATAAGAGCAGAATATAAGAGCTATATTAGAGCAGCCTTAATGGTATCAAACATTGAAAAACCGAGTTGTTTACCTCAAAGGCTGTTCACCATTTACTCCTAAAAACCGATTCGTCAACGGTTTGTGCAAAAGATAAGCAGCTAGAACTCCCTGTCGATAAGCTCCGTCCGCTTTGGCCATTAGGGACCTTACGCATATACGACGGCGACGGCGACTACGACGCCTAGTAAAAAATGTGTTTTTATTTTACTTTGAATTTTCGCCTTTATTGATATTTATTCAGTGTGTTTGTTGGTATTAAAACATGCCTCAGCTGAATATGCTACGAATGCATTCAGTTCCAAAGAGAAATACGAAAAATTAGCCTTTGTGGTTCACGTTCTCTAAACAACGCAGGATTTGGTCATTTCACGTTGTTGTTTTGCAGGAGACGGCAAAGAAATGTACCAAGATTTATAACGCACGTGCACAGCTATTGTTCTGCTCATTAAATCTTTTGTTTGGTGACGTTCTCGTTGCCGTTGCCGTCGTGTTTTTCGTAAGGTCCCTAATTAACCATTTAATCGTATCTATAACAAAATTCTCGATCGTGATTGGTTCTCCGCGCGCCTATTTGTCACGTAATCGGCGCGCGATCACGTGGGTGTCCAATTACAGCTGTCCGATTTGAACTTTTGTAATCGGACACCTGTAATTGGATACCCACGTGATTTTCACGCCAATTACGCGCGCTTCAATGGCTTCCTTAGCAATGTTTTCTACAGTTTCAAAACTTAGGAAAAGCGCTACAGACGTTTTCGTTCAAAAGTTCTCAGAAGACATTTTCTTTCCGAAATTTCTTATAGATACGATTAATTAGTAATTGGACCTCGTGTCGCAAAATTCAGGGAGTAATCGTGCTCGTAATTTCAAATCGGCCTCGCGCTTCGCGCTCGTCCGATTTCAATATAACTCGCTCGATTACTCCCTGAATTGTACTCCACTCGGTCCAATTACTATTACTAACAACCATCCCTAATTTACCTAGGAAGCCAAGGATGAGTTCAACCAGATCATACTTCCAAGATGGTGTCTGGGATTGGCGAAAAATTGAAAATGGTAAACACATTTTTCATTCATATATTTCGGTTGGAAATTTTGGAGTACCTTTCACTCGGACGTTCCATTTATCTGGGATTTTCCGGTTGGTTGAGGCAGCATTATCTTATCAGCTATCTTCTGATTTTTTTTTTTTTTGGTACATGGTACTGAACAACCCTAACAACCCGCATTGTCTTATCCTTACCGACAGCTGGAACTGATCTATATATCCGACTGGTCTGTAAAAATGCCGTTGCAGTGGCTTATTATGGGAGTTAAAGGCTCCTAGTAATGGGCTCCTGAGGTCGGTTACTATCAGCATTCAATTCGCCTTTACCCATTTATAAAACTGGGTGTAGTGGGGCTCGGTGAGAGGAAAGTGTTTTGCTAAGACCAAAACACAATGATCCCGGCCAAGACTCAAAATCGGAACGTGTGATGTTCCTGATCTGGGGCCTGTTTATCGAAGCTCCCGTTAATAACCGGGCCCGTTAAGCGTTTTTGTTTTCTGTTAACGATGGGAGTTTCAAAAGTTTTGAAAATGGTGCTGTTATCAGCTAAAGAAACAAAATGGGCTTTATCAGAGGTCAAAACACACCCTACTTTTCTCGAGACTTTGATTTCAAAGTATGATTCCGGGCCCGTTAAGTTACCGGGGCTTTCGAGAAACAGGCCCCTGGACACCATCGTGCTAACGATGACAACAGACTAAAGAACAACAACACAATTTCCAAAGCGACAAAATTCCGCGAGTGGTGTGTCAATTAGGGGTTACGTTTTCTAGCTCATTTATCAAACAATAAATAGCATGTCGACAACTAGTACTTCAAAATGGCGAAGAGAACAACAACTAGACGCGTACGCCCTGCTGCGTGTACCTAGGCAGTCGTTATACCGGGAGGGAGGGGGTGTCTTAACCTCGTTCCCAGGGTCCTCTCTCTACTTCGAGAAAGTACCCTGGTTATGGCTGGTCACGTGTATAAGCATGCCAACCCAAGCCACACAGAGGGTATGTTCTGAACTTAATTTTGTCAACACTCTCTAAGGAGGTGAATGTTGCGCTGCTATACGGACGCTATTTTGAAAAGGAAGCAAGTTATTTGCCAAGATCCTGCCTGGCCAGCTGCTTCGGCTCTACCTGAACTTCTATGATTATGAGATGTTGATTTAGAGGGAACTTTGATTATATTTCACTGCTTTTTTAGATAACCGTCAACAACCTGCTTCGGATTAATTTAATCAGTTTTTCACCCCAAAGGAATTAAATAACCGTGAAATTATCGATAGGAACATTCAACTTGGAGTTACTTTCTTTACCGAAAACTGGATTCTAAACAGTTTTAAAACAAAAGCCAATGCATTTTGCAACGCGCGACCGATGTCGTTGTCAAGTTGTTTACAAAATTTTACACTGCAAGGGAATCGAATGACCGCCAAACTTTCGACTGGATGAATTCAATCAAATTCAAAGCTTGTCTCTGCCAAATACGTTGTGGTTTTCAGTTCTATACTAAGTTCTCTGCCAAATTTTTCACCGCCACAAATTCCAAAGACCGTCCAACTGTCGATGGCAAAAATTGAGCCAAATGTGGAGCTAACCTTTTAGCCGAGCATTAAACGCATTGAACTCCAATATCGAATGTGACGATTTCTTCGCTGTGAATTATGCCGATCCACAACGGGAGCTTTACAAATTCCGCTACTGGACTCAGTAGGTGAGCTCAGTGAAGACAAACTATAACTCTCCAGCCCCTCCCTTCAATCACATCTCTGGAATCTGCTAAAATCTAGCAGACACGTGACAAGCCATAACCCAACCTCGTTCCCAGGGTCTTTTCCCTTTCCCCCGCCCCCAAGCCAGGGAAAAGACCCTGGGAACGAGGTTGGCCATAACCAGGGTACTTTCTCGAGGTAGAAAGAGGACCCTGGGAACGAGGTTTGGGGTGTGTCCGGGCAAATCAGTGGTTTAGTCATTACTATCAGTGTGGCGTCACGTCATACATCGGTGATTTTCGATATGGCGACCAAATTTTTTGGTTCGTTAACTGAAAGATATGTGGAAATTTGATGATTCGATTACTTTGTTCAATGTTACCCAGGATTCAAAATATATGAAAGACTTCTTTGCAGTAATTTTCGGTAGGATAAGTTATTCGAAAGCCTCATATTTTATGTAGAAACATACTAACAAGTGCCTGAGACGTCGACAAAGTTTAACGGCTTGACAACGTTTTTCCGGAGCCCGCGCATAAATGCGGAGATATGTCCTGATCACAGAATAGGAGGTTTGGTACATGGTATATTAAGTTTGCTCCGTGCTGAAAATTAAGCCTTCAGTACTTATGGTTCGTCTCAACAATCCCTTCAAAGTTAATGGAATGGCATTTGGAGAGCGACTTCAGAATACCCGGCCACGATTGCGTGACATTGAACGCTTGCTCCCGTAGTCCCGCAGTGATGTTGCATAGCGATATTCACTGTTTACAAACAAGTCTTTTGATATTTAAATTTTGCCAACCACAGAACAAAAGAATCCTTTGTTTCGAGAGCCAATAAACCTCTGGTTGGCACATTAATGACAATAGGAGACGTAACGATGAGTATCGCCATGTTATGGGTTGATGAACGTAAGACGAGTAAAACTATTGCTATGAAAGTAAGACGAGTAAAACTATTGCTCCTGCAGTCCCGCAGTGGATAAAATGAATATTAAAACTCCCGGTTTCGGCTCATGGATTAAAGAACGAAGTCTTTTCATGTGTAACCACAGGTCACCCAAGCGTAATATAAGGGTTTGTATGGTTAACTGTGGCTGAATTATAAGAGTTTGTATGGAGATCAGGAAATGACATTACAGTCGTTCAATGTATGGGTTATTTACCAAATAAATACTCTTGAACATTAGATGTTGTCATTTTTTCTCATGGGTATTAATTGCATCGATAACATCCATCGACTTCGATTTCGACCCATCGAAAAAATCTTCTCTAACCGAGACTCTATTCGCAAGGCCAGGGAGGCTTTTTAATTCAAAAAGGCAGAACACTAGATCCTGACGGTCTTAACATCCGTGAAGAAACATTTTAACTGTTTTCTTTTATTATGTAAATTTATTATTTTATTTCACCATATGTTTATCTTTAATTCACACTGTCAACCATTTTTACGTATTTCCGGTAATATGCTACATAAAAACACATGCCAATGTAAAACTCCCATTGTACCTGAAGAAGGCTGGTTTGGCCAGCCGAAATATAGTACACCTTCAAAAATCATTCTACGTTGTGTCGGTTTCTGCCTTCATATTCTTCATTTAATTTGTGAAGCCGATTAGATTACTACATTGATCCAACGTATACCAGCAGGATCATCGTTCCGGTTGCTGCTTAAACATTTTATAAACTTGAGCCTGCGATATGATTACGTGATACTGGTCAGCGGATAACTTGATTTGACAGGTGTCAATTGATCAAAACATGATGTCATACATCAAAAAAGTACACGGTAAACCAAGGCTGCATGTCTCTGTCAACCTATTATTTGGAGTATGGTCGCCATGTTGCGCGAATCCACCGCCGCCGCCGTCGTCGTCGTGCGTACGCGCCCTCGAGAACTACGGCTGGCAACGATAACATGAGAAAATCAATTCATGGGTTTCCTTTTTTTCCCTATATGGGTATGGGGCTCCGCTTGGCGGTCCTTTGGGCCGCCGGAGCTCCGCTAAAAAGAACTATCGCAGACAAGACAAAATGAATCAAACTGCCCCTGACTCCTGTCCTTTTCGAATCTTTCGCCGTAATACATGCTTCGTGATGTTATTGCGACCTTCAACTTTACATACAATGGCATTAATGAATGTGGAAAAAATATCGTTCCTCAGCTGTTACTTCCATTTCCACGCGCTTTTTCAGAAGGCCATTAACATTAAGTAACAAAATAAAACTCAACTCAAGTTGTCAGATATCATTTTAATGGCGTGCGTTCGTCGGTTTGTATCTCAGCGCTGCCACCGTTTAATATATTATGACAATGTGCATATAAGGAACAGTCAGTGCTGAAAAGCTTCCATAACGTCAGTTTAAAATGATTGACTGTCCGTAACAAAGATTTGAATATTTTTTGTGGCTTGCAAAAAGGCCCGCGTTGTTTTCCAATTCTTCGCATTGAACGGTGTCGAAAAATTCACTGAAAAACGTTTTAGCAAGTATGCTTATATGGCAAACTAAACAACTTCGTCACCGTGAACTGATGAAGATGTGAGGTCGAAACAGTCAACATTTTCTTTCCTCTTTTTACTTGTTTATATTGATGAAATTTAGCTTTCACGCAATTTATGGTACACTTTAGAGCTTTTCGCTTTGTTTTATTGGTTTCGATTACTTTTGAGGCATTTTGGCGCTAGGAGGACTTTTAAAGAATTCCAAGATTCCAAGATGGCTGCTGTTAGCATAAAATGACGAAGTGATTACAAGAAATGACGTCATCATCCAATGCTACTTACGTTAAGAGGAAAATTTTTGCACGTTTCAAGTTTCAGAACCATAGCTTGTCAGTTCGTATTGACGTTACCAGGTGGAGAGGAGTGGAGGCAGATTCCGGCTTGAGAAGCCTGGTCTAATTGGATTAAATGCATCACTTAGCCTTAAAAACGCAGTGTCGTCTCTACTTCTTTAACAGGTAGTTTTTACAAAATGTATGACGACAGAGGAAGAGCGAAAACACATACAATATAAACAAGGAAACGTTTTACCACGTTCGTAGAAAGGTATAATTATAAAATTGTTAAGTAATGTATATAAATCTACCAGCGTTCCTTGTGAAAACACAATCTGATTCGCTTTTAATTATTGACAAACGAATCGATTTTATTTCATACATCGTCTGCAATTTATACGTGACTGCTAAGTACTGAAATTCAATTGAAATTCAATTAATCAACTATCAGAAAACCGGTTATCGAGCTGAGAGCAGACAGAGCAGGAACGCTCCTTGCGTTCTGAACGAAAAGCGACTGAAACGAGCAGAGAAACTGGTGCGGCAAAGAAACCTAGGGGCATTCCCGCTCGTGTTTTTTTTTGTATGTCGCTACACGACTGTTTCCGGGCTGGGTCCGAAGTCAGTGTTTGTAGACCATAGTCTAGTTATGGACAGCTTTTCATAATTTCCTGTAAAAGTGAATTTAAATGATAAAGGTACGTCCCTGTGTTTTGCTATTACTAGTTTATCTAAACAAGACTCAATTGTATTAAATTAAGATCAGAAATCGTTCCTCCTCCCCATCCCCGCGCTAGTAGCTTTTTGTTTTGCTTTTTTGTTTTATTTTGTTTTTACGTTTTCCTTTCCCTTTACTATTTTTTTCTTAGCTTTTATTTATGTTTTTTTGTCTCAAAAAAGGGATTGATTTAATTGTAGCTAACGTGTGTTGTCAGAATTAATTCATTACTTAATTTTTTCGTTTTCCTAATGTATGTAAGTAATACCTGGTGTAAATAAGCAATAATAATAATAAAAAAAAAAAACAAAAAAAAAAACAAGACTTACGTATATACTCATCAACAAGACACTGATTATGCCAGGATGGAAATTTACTTAAAAGCAGTAAACCTGTTGCGCGAAACAGCAGAGGAAAATAACTACCCTAAAATATCTCGGATACTAGCTATTTATTCGAAACAAGCCCAATGTTTTTTTCAAAAACATATTCCAAAATATTTCAGTGAATACGAATTGTCTTTTTTTGGCCTGTTACAACCAAAACTAATATAGCTGCTTTTACACAATTTTTAAACAATTTTGAGGCATATTAAAGTCTTATTCAAGGGAAAAAACCATCTCGTTACTAAACTACTCAACTGAAATGAACTCAGGTGCAATATAATTTCACTTTAAAATGTAAATGGTTGCATAAATTTTTCTACGGAATACGAAAGACTAGTCTTATTACAGCTGTCGATGAAAGCAGTAAATGGCCGGCTGCGAAGATTTCAAACACTTTATTACGAAAATATTGATAACAACGTACGTTTCTTCAAGAGTGAAACCCGAGACATGAAATGGTTTCCCGGTTAGATCAATTACCATATCTTTCATCGCTCGAGGCAAGCATTCAGTAAATGTTGTGTGTTTTTAAAAGCCTGTGAAATTTCAAGTCATTAATAACATGGACGCGTGTTTGAAACAGACTGTCTACAAACGGTGCCTCAGAAATCAAGAAAAAATAATAATACTAAATAGAATTCATGTCGCCAAGGAAACTGAACACTGCCAAGATCTGAAATATCGATTTCACTGACTCGTTTTCGCCTTTGGCGACGAGAAAGGATTTCTTTTTTACCATTTTCATCGGGTTTTTCAATCGCATTTAACTTTTAATTTAAGTTTTACCAGCTATCCGCGGAAACATTGAACAATATTTTGAACTTGAAGCAGTAAATGAAAGTCACAGTCATCGCTGAGATGAAAATTGAGAAAAAAAATATACAAAAAGACTTTAAATTTATGTATACTCACGCGCTTTAATTTTTGTCATCAAGATATATGTTATTGACAGTGATGACGTCAAAACAGCCAGGGGATAACCGATTTCACAAGAAAATATATCCCTGCAAGTCCGGCTTACAAGCCATATCATATCTACTCTTGTTGATTTCTACACATGTCGTTTACGGTGAAATAAGCGGAAGAAATCATTTACCAACTTGACCTAAACTTCAAAACGATAAAACGAAGTGGCTATATTGCCTCAATCATTAAAAACAAAAATGTTAATATGGCTAGTAGGCTAAAGCGTTCATTTTCCGCCCCTAAGATCTGCGCATTATTCTTTCGGATGAAAACTTTTAGAGATATAAATTATATTTAAGCCAAGCAGAAGCGCGCGTCGTGTTCTGTTGTTACTCGTGTCACTGTTTATTTTCCATTGCGACCGTTTCTATGAACAAATTTACATAACACCATTTCGCTTTTTCGGACATTAATTTAAATTTTAACCATTCAGAGGTGAGGGCTTTTTGAAACTGATGCGAAATTCGCAGAATCCTGGACGGTGATTGGTTGATAACCGACATCAAAGTGTGACAGGGCAGTCTTGTATTAATAAAATGACTCAATGGATATTGTTCAACACGCGCTTTTATTAAAGTTTCTAATTGGCAATCACCCAATGAAATCATGAATATTTATGTGGCAGTGCAGGTGAAACGCAGGATGTGAGAGCTTTGTAATATCGCCCCACAAATTACTTGTGCTAACCTATCCTGTGAGGGAACCGATCTGCGCACAGCAACGATTAGCAAAACACATGAACACAGTGAAGCGTACAAGGGAAGTTTCTTTACCAGCAAAAAAAGGCTGATCGACGTCGATATGCGAAAAAAAAGAAACTTTCAACGGCAGGTATAGATAACGCGAAGGAAAACACAAGAGATTTTAATTTACGGCATAGAAGCCGCTCTGTGTTTATACAAAAAATTACCATACGGGGTTACTTCAGGTTCGGTTTTGGCCAAGTTTGGGTCCGTGCTGCGGCTATTCTTGGTAAAGATGACTTAACGCTCGGTGGAAACCTACCAAATAAAACTCTCCTTGTCTATATTTTTATCAGGGGAGACGACGAACGAGAAAAATCATGTTAACGCGGTGGAAACCTGAGTGAAAGATGTCCGAAGAAATAGAGGAAAATCTTCCAAGTCCTACAAGACGGGACCGCATTGTGATTAATTGCGGCGGTGTTCGACATGAAACTTTTAGGAACACTCTTCGAAATTTCCCTGGAACAAGGCTCGCTTGGTGCACGGAAAACGAGAACAACAGCGCAGAGTTTTACGACGCAGAAAGGAATGAATTTTTCT
>JAHPZR010020765.1:30000-43008 GCA_019787425.1 Platygyra sinensis | reverse complement strand
CTTAACTTTCCAAGATGCGCGCGCATACCATGACGTAGCTCAGTTACCTCCAAACGTCACACGGCATAGACTTGTTTCATGTCCAGTTACAAATTGTTGTCAAAATTAAAGACGAAACTTTCAACCCGAGTATACATGATAGAAAAACTTAGTCATTGTTGTTCATACGCCTAGTACCTCGCATTTAGGTTTGCCGCTATGCAGTGATTATCGAAGTCTAAAAGAAGTCATAAAAAAATGGTTTTGGTATGTGGCCGTCTGCGGTATTTTAGAGAAGGGTTTTTGACAATATTCCCATTGAAGGAACTGGTTACTACATGGTACAAAATCAGCCATGCTGTTACACAGTGGGACTTCCAAAACAGTGAAATGCCGAACTAGACTGGCGCGAGTTGCATTGTTTTGGGAGTCCTATTGGTGACTTGCGTCCCTACAGCATACCTGGCTGCCCTTGTACCATGTGATCGTGTCGTGCAAAGCCAATGCAACAGCATTTTTAAAGACCAGTTAATGTTTAGATATTTTTTCGCGAAATAGGCCAGTTCCAGTTTACATGAGCAAGCTTCTATAAGGATAGAACAATGCGGCCTCACGTGAACATGTCGACATGTCAACATTAGTCCGTGTTTGTGATTGTAATTGGTCACTGAGGAGATAAATTCAACCTAAAAATAGATCGGTCTGTGAAAACGCCGTGACATGAATATGGGGTAGCTGCAGGCTCCTAGTAATGGGCTCCTGGCTACAAAAGCATTAGTCCTGCGGAAAGGCACAGCACGATTAACTGTCCCAAGGAGCCCGATACAAATTTACCCTGATGCATTGGATAATTTTTTGTGCCTCGTGGGTTTGAAAAATGTATGGGCTCTGTAGTTCTTTTTAAAGCCAATTTGTCCTCGATTATAGCATCCAAAGAGCCAAAAATTTCACAAGTTCTTTAATTGTTTACAGTCAATTTATGTCTAGCATGATGACTTCACTGTGTAAAGTCTTATATTATTGAGCAACGATTCATCTATGGAAAGGTCAGCTTACCGTCCCCGGTATGGATGCACTTTGGTATCTCCACCCAAAGATCCATTAACAATGGGGGATGACTTTCTCATTTCCAGCCTTCCCTCTGTCATATCTGTACTGGTTAAGTCCTCGCTAGGTCTTGCGGACTGAAGCATCAAAGCATTAGCCGCACCAACCATAGGACGCTTTGATTTCTTGGGGAGTTTCATCTGCGCCTGCGCGTGTGAGTAGTATAGTGAGAAGTTACTACCGATGATAGAGATTGGAAGCGCAGTGATGATGATTGACAGCGCGGCACAAAGCGCGCCAAACACTTTCCCAGTGGCTGTTTTGGGAACATCATCGCCGTAGCCCACCGTAGTGATAGTGATAATGGCCCACCAAAACGCAGCCACGATGGAAGAAAAGTCCTCCGGATTAGCGTTCTTCTCTGCTAGGTAAGCACAACTGGCAAATATAATCACTGGTACGATGAGAAGCAAAACCAGCAGCATCAGTTCACGTGAACTGGCGATCATTGTTTGCTTAAGAATCTGGAATCCAAGATTAACTTTAAAAAACCTGAATAGGCGGAACAGCCGGCATATCGCTAGGATGTCGTATTCGATACCGGGCATCCCGTCCGGGTAATCAGTTGTCGTTAATATACGAACATAAAATGGCCAAATGGCAATAAAATCCACCCAGTTCATGATTTGCTTGACAAAGTCCTGTTTGCTTGGGCAAGTTGCTAATCTGAGTGTGAACTCAACAGTGAACCAGACTCCGCAGACGCCTTCAATGATCACCATGGCCAGACGAGCAGAACTATTCTCATATACCTGCTCAAGAGTTTGTACACAATAAGCCAGGACAGACAGAATTATAAACATCAGTGATACCAGAAACATCATCTGTGAACAACGAGAGAAAATTACAAGTAAATTTTTATTGTCTTTGACTCGATGAAAATTAGTGGAGATATCAATCAAGACGTAACATGTCAAGCAAGAAAGACCGTGTTTCGCCACATTTCCAGATATTGAGAAAAGAGTGGAAAAACGACATGTGTTCGGAGCACTTTGACTTCGAAGTACTTGGAAATGAACTCACTGTCTTGAGTGTTTGATAAATCTACTCAGTCGAAACTAAAACGAAACAATACAACAAAATAAAACAAGACTGGAATCTAACTAATACGCTATCGTAGTATTTATCCCTTTGTGGCCTGCGTGCAAATGAAACACTGAAACACATTCATGATACATAGATGCTCCAAGGTTCTGCTGTTATTAGAGAAAAACTAATAGCTAAAACAACACTTATAAGGATCTAGTTCTAGTATCTAGTTCTTTACAGAGGTCCATAAACAGTGTCTATAGTCAGTTCCAAGGACAGGTCCTCAATCCACTCACACGTTTTTTTTTAAATATAGGTCATAAATTTGGTTTCTGCCTTTTACTGGGTGAAATCAAATTCTATTAAGTAATGTAAACCATGTCAATTTGCACAGTGCTCTACGTGCGATCTTGAGACTGAACCAATTTGATAAAAGATTAAATGAAGCTCTTCCATCAACCAAATTTTGAAGGAAAATTTTAAAACAATTTTTCGTGACTATTTCGCCAATAGACCTTTTTACAGCTGTCGGCTTAGTGTCCTGGCTTTTGAATGGTAGCGAGGCTGGAGTTGACCTTGTTTTGATACAGACCTCGCCGCTTTTATTGTGCAAATCAAGTTTTTCTTATGCTAACTAGTTTGCATTTACATGAGAAAAGCAGAGAGGTCTGTATCAAAGCAAGGTCACCTCCAGCCTCGCTTGCATTCATGGCCAGGTAACTAAGCACACAACTGTAAAATGGTTTATAAGGTGGCCATGACATAATTTGAAACGAAGAGTTTTGAATAGACTTTGCCAAGGAGACTGTTTGATTGAATTCAGCAGCAGAAGTCTGGCATGACACAAGCTATCGCTGACAATGCGATAGTTCTCGGGAACAGTTGCCACCCATAAAAAGCAAATTTTCTACTTCTGTCCTTGATTTTGTTAGCAGAATGTATACCCTGAGTTGGCTTTGCAGCGATTCACAACGGTTCACAGCGGTTCACAACGATTCACAACGGTTCACATAACACAAATAAACAGTATCTTTTATTTTCTTTAACTGGGGATGTGAACCGTTGTGAGCCGTTGTGAACCGTTGAAATCTAATGTCTTGCTCATGTGAATCGCAAAAAACAGAATTTACGGAAAAAGCAAAACATATTTTTGCCTTACTGCATCAGTGGCTCCTCGAAAACCATTTCGTGAAATAAGTTTCGCCAATAATTAACCTATGTGACGTAATAATTGCAATCTTCTCTTTATGATGAATAAGGCCCAGGCCAAAAGTCGAACTTCACGTGAGACGAGCTAAACTGAGTGAATTAACTTCGTGATAAGCTCGACGTAACGGAGTTCTTACCACGTCGGTCTGAATTTAGATCTAAATTAGAATTAATATCGGCGTTTGACCCAAAGATGGAGCTTTACTGGCTTAGATCGACTCAATTGCAATTTAGTTCGTCCCATGTGAAGTTCGACGTTAAGCCTGGACCTTAAGTTACACTTAAAGACAGTTATATTGTTTGAAACTTTCACAAGCACTACTGGGTTAACTTGTACGTACGAAAGTTATGTAATTTAAAAAAAAAACCATCAAGCCTGTGGACTAGAAAACACGCTATAACATTATATAGTTTGTTGATCTACTCGGTTTTGGGTGATAAGTAGCTAGAATTTCAACGGTGAAAGCCAAGTGTAAAGTACTTTCTACAAGTTGGTGAAGAAGCCTTCAATAGCAAGAACCTTGCTCAGGTAAAGAGAAGTAATATATGTAGCAATTGAGAACGTTTGCCCAAATATTTCATGTTTGCTGCTTGTTACGTAATACTTTTCCTTGCAACATAAATGATTCTTGGTTCTCAGTTCTGGGTTTTTCATTGTCTTTCGATATTTCGGTAACTGAGGCACAATTAATAAATAAAGACTTAAATGCATTTGCAATTGGCTAAGATAAATACCATAACAGAGAAAATACAGATTGCATAGCGAGAAAATAAACCCAAAATCTGGAAAGACTTCAAATAAACTCAAGAGGGTCAAAGCCCAGTTCTCTCTTTGTATAATAGTGGTTTTTTTTTTGCATCTGTAACTAACGGTTTCCGTGCATAAATAAAGATAAATAAATAAATGCTAAGATTGGGCCAGAAATCAGTCACTGAACTTACTTACGGTTCAATAACAAAACTACAGTTATACCGTGACTTAAACTTATCCGTTCCTCATTAAGCAATAAGTCTGACAAACTAAACTGCTTGCTTTTCTTTAAGATGCAACTAAACCTGGTAAGATAATTGAAATTTCGAATCCCTCATAAAGTAATATTTAAAGTTTCGCTCTCGATTCGAAAGACCTTTTGATACAGCTCATCATTGAATAGCAAAGCCGAGTAAAGGCATAAAGCAAAGTCCATGTAATCTAAGAATAAAGTAGGATTTATTTCAAATGTTTGCTTTTACACCATGAGACAAATCACGGGGGGAAACACACCGGTTTTAATCAGTAATTGAAAGCAAAAGCAGTCAGTGTAGACAGTGCAGCATGCTGGATGTTAAAAGCTTTTTTGCAATTAATTATTTATCAAGAAGTTACAGGTTCGGAACAGGAGTTTGTTTATTAATGAAGAAAGCAGATGCTTCTAGTATCAAAAATGAAAAATTGTATTTATTTATCAGCCAGGTATTAACAGCTTACTCATCAAAATTATTGACGTTAAAATCAATGTTTTTAAAGGATTACAAGCAAAATCAAGTAAAAACCAGACTCCCGGAGATGAAAATTGAAGAGAAAAATAAAAAGGGTGAATGTGTTTCCAACTATTAGCATGAATTGAAAACCTTACGGCACGACAAAATGACTTTCTTCATAGAAACCAATATATTAGCCAAAACATCTCATTGACTGTGATGGAAAAGTGTAATGTATAAATATTTATGTGTATATATTTAAGGGAAGGAAAAATAGTTACTCTTATTGGGTTGAAGAAGATTGACATAGTAATGAATATCTGACGAATTTTGAGGCAAGGTTAAAGTATAGAACGATAAATAATCTACATAAATGCCCGACGATGGCAATAATTTGTTGATTAGAAGGCGTGCATGATTCAAATGTCCCGGTTTACCTGGAAACTAAATTGTAATTAACATCTGTGTGCGATTGTTAGCCCAGAATCGCTAGATATGGTGTTAACGTTTTATTTTCCGTGTATACTTTAACAGCGTCGATAGAGAATTAAAAGCAACATTAACAACCTTTTCAGAATTGAAAAACCGCAAAGTACGTCTGAACAAGTTAATGTCATATGAGACTTTCTTAGTTGGGCCCTTGCGATGCGAGAATATATTTTTGCCGATGCTTCTTGAAGTGAGAAGCATTGGTAAAAATATACCGCCCTTTTTTAACTGTTTATCTTAGAATGATGAAAGATTAATTGTTCGAAATGTTGTTTTTACTTCAGATTAATAAAACCATGGAATGTCTCTGCTGAATTGTTGATAACCGAAACTAGCTTATGAAAAGAGAACTTCAGAACAACATACACATACTGAAGCGGAAAATTACAAACATAAAGATGATTCTTATGAGTTGAATTTGATTCGGTAATGCTTAATTCTTTCTTAGCAAAGCTGTTGATATCGATGTATATAAACAACATTTATATTTGGATATTTTTAATTTAGCTTTATTCCATGTTTATGGAGTAATATTATAATGCCACAACTCCGTATTTTTTGCCAGGAAAGCCGTGTTAATATCGATTACTAAATACTCTCTCTAAACGAAGACCGAATAAATTCGACACACACTTCGGTTTGAATTTATTCAAGGGATAACTTAATGTACGATTGCCACACAGTTGTATAAATATATATGAATCTTTAAACGATTGTTCTCAGTATTCATGACAAGTTAAGAAAAGCATGAAACTAAAAACTAGAACGCGCGCATGGATTTCTTAAAAGGAGATTTGTCACAACAGATGTTTGGAAAATTCCGGGATTAGTCAAAATCTTTGACTGTTCGAAAGGAAAATATCATGGTTATTGCACGAAAGAAAGTCACCGCTTCATAAGAATTCACGTATTTCTGTGATAAAGACATTAATACAAAAGTAGATAATTCTGATATCAGCTTTGCATAAAAACGACAAGATTGATGAAATTATTATTTTTTCTTCCCAACAATGTTTCATTTGGTAAGTTCAAAACGGCTGAACCTTTTTTCTTTATGATAATTACAGAATTATTTCTTTGGTTTGAACGGCTCATAGATAGCATCATTTTAAGCAAAAACGATTGTACTAATTCGAAAAAAAAAGATAAAACCAGAAATCGACTTTCACCGAGAACGGGTGGTATTTTCTTTTGCTCATTTCGCAGACAGTTCTAGCCTGTCAGCACGATACTTTCGAATTAATTCATGAAACGCCGCCATAATTCCTAGCTAGTGTGGAAAGAAGAAACCGCGCCGTACGTTAAACACTCATTAATAACGGTATATATGATCCCCGTTCTTCCGAACGTTTCTCATACAAATCTTCAGTGTTAAAACAACGCTCTCGATCGACTTACCCTTGCTAGCTTCGAAGATCGCTGGTGTTCCAAGACATTCCATATTCTTGGTTTGTATTTTTGCCAGCAGGATTGTTCCCCCCCAAAATTCTCAGATACAATCTCGCCAAGTTCAGAATTGCAGTCGTCATCGTCGTCCGACATCTCTGCCGCTTCGAAAAACTTCAAGTTTTCTTGCGCTTCGCGGTGCTGTGTGTAATAAGTCCAGCAACATGGTTCCATCTGCTTCTCGTCAATGCCCCAAAACAAAAGCTCATCTTCGAAGAGCGGTCCGCACACGTCGTGTGGACTATGGAGTTTGCCTGTGCGATAGTAATTTATGATTGCCGCGAAAACGCCTGGATGTCGATCGAAGAAAAATTCATTCCTTTCTGCGTCGTAAAACTCTGCGCTGTTGTTCTCGTTTTCCGTGCACCAAGCGAGCCTTGTTCCAGGGAAATTTCGAAGAGTGTTCCTAAAAGTTTCATGTCGAACACCGCCGCAATTAATCACAATGCGGTCCCGTCTTGTAGGACTTGGAAGATTTTCCTCTATTTCTTCGGACATCTTTCACTCAGGTTTCCACCGCGTTAACATGATTTTTCTCGTTCGTCGTCTCCCCTGATAAAAATATAGACAAGGAGAGTTTTATTTGGTAGGTTTCCACCGAGCGTTAAGTCATCTTTACCAAGAATAGCCGCAGCACGGACCCAAACTTGGCCAAAACCGAACCTGAAGTAACCCCGTATGGTAATTTTTTGTATAAACACAGAGCGGCTTCTATGCCGTAAATTAAAATCTCTTGTGTTTTCCTTCGCGTTATCTATACCTGCCGTTGAAAGTTTCTTTTTTTTCGCATATCGACGTCGATCAGCCTTTTTTTGCTGGTAAAGAAACTTCCCTTGTACGCTTCACTGTGTTCATGTGTTTTGCTAATCGTTGCTGTGCGCAGATCGGTTCCCTCACAGGATAGGTTAGCACAAGTAATTTGTAGGGCGATATTACAAAGCTCTCACATCCTGCGTTTCACCTGCACTGCCACATAAATATTCATGATTTCATTGGGTGATTGCCAATTAGAAACTTTAATAAAAGCGCGTGTTGAACAATATCCATTGAGTCATTTTATTAATACAAGACTGCCCTGTCACACTTTGATGTCGGTTATCAACCAATCACCGTCCAGGATTCCGCGAATTTCGCATCAGTTTCAAAAAGCCCTCACCTCTGAATGGTTAAAATTTAAATTAATGTCCGAAAAAGCGAAATGGTGTTATGTAAATTTGTTCATAGAAACGGTCGCAATGGAAAATAAACAGTGACACGAGTAACAACAGAACACGACGCGCGCTTCTGCTTGGCTTAAATATAATTTATATCTCTAAAAGTTTTCATCCGAAAGAATAATGCGCAGATCTTAGGGGCGGAAAATGAACGCTTTAGCCTACTAGCCATATTAACATTTTGGTTTTTAATGATTGAGGCAATATAGCCACTTCGTTTTATCGTTTTGAAGTTTAGGTCAAGTTGGTAAATGGTTTCTTCCGCTTATTTCACCGTAAACGACATGTGTAGAAATCAACAAGAGTAGATATGGCTTGTAAGCCGGACTTGCAGGGATATATTTTCTTGTGAAATCGGTTATCCCCTGGCTGTTTTGACGTCATCACTGTCAATAACATATATCTTGATGACAAAAATTAAAGCGCGTGAGTATACATAAATTTAAAGTCTTTTTGTATATTTTTTTTCTCAATTTCATCTCAGCGATGACTGTGACTTTCATTTACTGCTTCAAGTTCAAAATATTGTTCAATGTTTCCGCGGATAGCTGGTAAAACTTAAATTAAAAGTTAAATGCGATTGAAAAACCCGATGAAAATGGTAAAAAAGAAATCCTTTCTCGTCGCCAAAGGCGAAAACGAGTCAGTGAAATCGATATTTCAGATCTTGGCAGTGTTCAGTTTCCTTGGCGACATGAATTCTATTTATTATTATTATTTTTTCTTGATTTCTGAGGCACCGTTTGTAGACAGTCTGTTTCAAACACGCGTCCATGTTATTAATGACTTGAAATTTCACAGGCTTTTAAAAACACACAACATTTACTGAATGCTTGCCTCGAGCGATGAAAGATATGGTAATTGATCTAACCGAGAAACCATTTCATGTCTCGGGTTTCACTCTTGAAGAAACTTACGTTGTTATCAATATTTTCGTAATAAAGTGTTTGAAATCTTCGCAGCCGGCCATTTACTGCTTTCATCGACAGCTGTAATAAGACTAGTCTTTCGTATTCCGTAGAAAAATTTATGCAACCATTTACATTTTAAAGTGAAATTATATTGCACCTGAGTTCATTTCAGTTGAGTAGTTTAGTAACGAGATGGTTTTTTCCCTTGAATAAGACTTTAATATGCCTCAAAATTGTTTAAAAATTGTGTAAAAGCAGCTATATTAGTTTTGGTTGTAACAGGCCAAAAAAAGACAATTCGTATTCACTGAAATATTTTGGAATATGTTTTTGAAAAAAACATTGGGCTTGTTTCGAATAAATAGCTAGTATCCGAGATATTTTAGAGTAGTTATTTTCCTCTGCTGTTTCGCGCAACAGGTTTACTGCTTTTAAGCAAATTTCCATCCTGGCATAATCATTGTCTTGTTGATGAGTATATACGTAAGTCTTGTTTTTTTTTGTTTTTTTTTTTATTATTATTGTTGCTTATTTACACCAGGTATTACTTACATACATTAGGAAAACGAAAAAATTAAGTAATGAATTAATTCTGACAACACACGTTAGCTACAATTAAATCAATCCCTTTCTTGAGAAAAAAAACATAAATAAAAGCTAAGAAAAAAAATAGTAAAGGGAAAGGAAAACGTAAAAACAAAATAAAACAAAAAAGCAAAACAAAAAGCTACTAGCGCGGGGTGGGGGAGGAGGAACGATTTCTGATCTTAATTTAATACAATTGAGTCTTGTTTAGATAAACTAGTAATAGCAAAACACAGGGACGTACCTTTATCATTTAAATTCACTTTTACAGGAAATTATGAAAAGCTGTCCATAACTAGACTATGGTCTACAAACACTGACTTCGGACCCAGCCCGGAAACAGTCGTGTAGCGACATACAAAAAAAACACGAGCGGGAATGCCCCTAGGTTTCTTTGCCGCACCAGTTTCTCTGCTCGTTTCAGTCGCTTTTCGTTCAGAACGCAAGGAGCGTTCCTGCTCTGTCTGCTCTCAGCTCGATAACCGGTTTTCTGATAGTTGATTAATTGAATTTCAATTGAATTTCAGTACTTAGCAGTCACGTATAAATTGCAGACGATGTATGAAATAAAATCGATTCGTTTGTCAATAATTAAAAGCGAATCAGATTGTGTTTTCACAAGGAACGCTGGTAGATTTATATACATTACTTAACAATTTTATAATTATACCTTTCTACGAACGTGGTAAAACGTTTCCTTGTTTATATTGTATGTGTTTTCGCTCTTCCTCTGTCGTCATACATTTTGTAAAAACTACCTGTTAAAGAAGTAGAGACGACACTCCGTTTTTAAGGTCAAGTGATGCATTTAATCCAATTAGACCAGGCTTCTCAAGCCGGAATCTGCCTCCACCCCTCTCCACCTGGTAACGTCAATACGAACTGACAAGCTATGGTTCTGAAACTTGAAACGTGCAAAAATTTTCCTCTTAACGTAAGTAGCATTGGATGATGACGTCATTTCTTGTAATCACTTCGTCATTTTATGCTAACAGCAGCCATCTTGGAATCTTGGAATTCTTTAAAAGTCCTCCTAGCGCCAAAATGCCTCAAAAGTAATCGAAACCAATAAAACAAAGCGAAAAGCTCTAAAGTGTACCATAAATTGCGTGAAAGCTAAATTTCATCAATATAAACAAGTAAAAAGAGGAAAGAAAATGTTGACTGTTTCGACCTCACATCTTCATCAGTTCACGGTGACGAAGTTGTTTAGTTTGCCATATAAACATACTTGCTAAAACGTTTTTTAGTGAATTTTTCGACACCGTTCAATGCGAAGAATTGGAAAACAACGCGGGCCTTTTTGCAAGCCACAAAAAATATTCAAATCTTTGTTACGGACAGTCAATCATTTTAAACTGACGTTATGGAAGCTTTTCAGCACTGACTGTTCCTTATATGCACATTGTCATAATATATTAAACGGTGGCAGCGCTGAGATACAAACCGACGAACGCACGCCATTAAAATGATATCTGACAACTTGAGTTGAGTTTTATTTTGTTACTTAATGTAAATGGCCTTCTGAAAAAGCGCGTGGAAATGGAAGTAACAGCTGAGGAACGATATTTTTTCCACATTCATTAATGCCATTGTATGTAAAGTTGAAGGTCGCAATAACATCACGAAGCATGTATTACGGCGAAATATTCGAAAAGGATAGGAGTCAGGGGCAGTTTGATTCATTTTGTCTTGTCTGCGATAGTTCTTTTTAGCGGAGCTCCGGCGGCCCAAAGGACCGCCAAGCGGAGCTCCATACCCATATAGGGAAATAAAGGAAACCCATGAATTGATTTTCTCATGTTATCGTGGCCAGCCGTAGTTCTCGTGGGCGCGTACGCACGACGACGACGGCGGGGGCGGTGGAGTCGCGCAACATGGCGACCATACTCCAAATAATAGGTTGACAGAGACATGCAGCCTTGGTTTACCGTGTACTTTTTTGATATATGACATCATGTTTTGATCAATTGACACCTGTCAAATCAAGTTATCCGCTGACCAGTATCACGTAATCATATCGCAGGCTCAAGTTTATAGCTCATCGAGCTCAGGTTTTTTTTATTAAAGTTGACCGCCGACCAAGTGCTGGTTTTCGATTGGATCGCGGGCTCATGTGAGTTTTACTTGTTGAAAACAGAGCCGGGTTGTTCGGAAGCCTGTTAACTCTAATCTAGGTTTAAAAGTAACCCCGTTATAACTGTTTCTTCCCTGCAAACGTTTTTTGTTCACAGCTTTTGTTTGTGTATCGGTTTTGTGATTATTAAGGACGGTGCCTACTATTGTTATTGCGCATACGGTCTGCGCATCTCGAGATACTCGAATTTCCTATGGAAAGAATTGCAAGAATTGCACCACCATATAGCCAAGGTTATGAGTTGGCATTTGGACAAAATGCGGGGCAGCAATTAATAATTGCAGGAGCCTGATAATTGTTGCAATGAATTTGTGCTCTATGATTTATAACAGCAATCAAGGAATTAGTTCTGCATGTTTGCCTCGATACTACTAGGGTACTGTACATCAAGGGTCTGCAGTAGAGGCATATCAGCACTTTACCTCTTTACAAAGAGCCTTTAAATCACTACAGGAGCCCATCACCAAGACAGAGTAGCCTGAACACATCGATTCCGTTGAATTTGCAAAAAAAATTAGCCCCATTGCAATGTAGCTAGTGCTTCAAAGTATAACGCAGGAGGGAGGGGGTGACTCTATTGTTTTCGAGTATCTGTCAGAGACCGACTCATCGCTGCCAGTGTGACGTCACATAGCAACAAGTCAAAGCTTCGCTCGGCTTGCCCAGATTTTTCGTCGAGACTCCATTGAATTCAAGGAAAAAGAGAATAATACAAGCTATTATTGCGCTATTTTTCACTAATTTGGCATAAATGTGCAAGCTTTGTAGTGGATATTGTCTGTGAGTACAACTGTTTGTTGTTTTGTGTGCGTTTTTTGTTCCAAATTTTATTGAAAACAAATCGGGTCAAGTGGGGTTACCGCCATGTTGACTTCCAGTCAAGTAAAGGCCACCCAAAACGCGCGCGGTTTTCTCTTCAAGTTTTCAACAGAAGTGCCTCATAATAGGAGGTTTTGTTCCTTTTTGATATAACTTTCAAGCCATTGTTAGTTTTTCTCTATGTGATGAGCCATTTTGCTCAACAATCCTTTTGAGTGCGAGGGCGTACATGTCGGTTTGATTTCTCGCGTGTTAAAGTTTGTTCGATTGGTGGAAGGTCAAGAGTGTCTATGTTTACCAGACTGGTTGAATGCTTGTGTTTTTAAATTTTGTGGGGTAGATGGCTGCTTGTGTGCTCCAGAAGGGCTAACCTTCAGAATACCCGGCCACGATTGCGTGACATTAAATGCCTGCTCCGGTAGTCCCGCAGTCAATAAGTATTTGCATATGGAAACAAAAGAGAAAAACTTAATGTAAACACGAAACAAGCGTGCTACACATGAATGTGCCTCGTTCTAAAATCCATCAGCCGAAACAAGCGCGTTACACATGAAAAGACTTCGTTCTATAATCCATGAGCCGAAACCGGGAGTTTTAATATTCATTTTATCCACTGCGGGAC
>JAHPZR010020765.1:17500-27500 GCA_019787425.1 Platygyra sinensis | reverse complement strand
CGGGATCATTGTGTTTTGGTCTTGGCAAAACACTTTCCTCTCACCGAGCCCCACTACACCCAGTTTTATAAATGGGTAAAGGCGAATTGAATGCTGATAGTAACCGACCTCAGGCCGGGAGCCCATTACTAGGAGCCTTTAACTCCCATAATAAGCCACTGCAACGGCATTTCTACAGACCAGTCGGATATTTTTCCCACGAAATAGATCAGTTCCAGCTGTCGGTAAGGATAAGACAATGCGGGTTGTTAGGGTTGTTCAGTACCATGTACCAAAAAAAAAAAAATCAGAATATAGCTGATAAGATAATGCTGCCTCAACCAACCGGAAAATCCCAAATAAATGGAACGTCCGAGTGAAAGGTACTCCAAAATTTCCATGAATGACATTATCAAAAAATTCATTCGATTTGTCGAAATTTTAAAGTTAAGAAATTCCTGTATGTTGTAGTAAGATTTCACGTGTTATGTCAATTCTTGAAAGAGAGCATTCGTTATTGTAAGCTGCTGGTGGCGGAGTTCGTGTGAGATACGTTTCTCAGTGCACCTTCCGGTCACGTCTAAGAATATGTAGCGACAAAAAAATTACCTTTAATTCAAGATTTCTGTTCAAATTATCGTGTAGGTGTCATTCGTATAATCCTTCTAAAAGCTGCTTTGTCTGTAGTGTCATTTGTACGTGTGAGATGGCACTTGCAGCTTATTAAGAAAAGAAAAACAACTTATTTTGAAAACATAAAGAAAATGTATCTACTAATGGATCCCTTTATCAATCCATTTTGGAAACAAAAAGAGAACGTTTTGTGACGTTATTATTAAATTATTTGGAAAATGTGTTATTTGTCATAGATGTAAGAATGGAGAGAAAAAGGTTGCAATATTGCTTCCCTAAATTTGCTTGAAATCTTTCTATTAACGCTCTAATTGTCCTATATTTCTTGTCGAGTTGTTGGAATATTCAGACAATACCCCCATTTTGAAAAGTTTATTATTTCATTTATTTCTCTCATAAAGAAAGATAATTGAAAATAAAATTTGGCGGATTAGGTATGATTAAGGGAAACTTTCATTTTGCATTAGCTCTGCTGTGGCGAGACAAAATAATTACAACATTCGGAAACAAAGAGAAAAGGCATTTGCAATGTTCTTAATGGAGTCTAATTGTATCAATTATATTGTTTTCAGCTATTAGATGAAATTTTCATTAACTCCAAAATATAGGATTTCCTTTTACGTAGTTAGAAACACAAAACATCAACATCTCTGGAAGATTTCGCATCCGAACCCCAGGGGCTTATGTCGTTTTCAGTTGCGTCAGGTTGCTAGCCCTTTACAAAATTGACAATCTTTTAGTTAAATAACAATGAATCTGTGATACTTTTTATGAATATCGAGATAAGATCAGCATTAGCCACCTTGCACTGAGTTGATCCGCTGATAAATATATAGCTTTTCCTTAGCAGTGATATTTTTTCACATTTAGAAGAATATTTTTTGTCTTTGTTTCTTTGCACGGCCTTTTGCAAAACATTCTTGCTGTTAAAGCCTAAACCGGCTTAGACTGGGTAAACATAACCTGGACTAGCACTGTAATCAATAAATATATAACCACATTTGGTTTGATTACTTGCAATACGCATCTTACAATTTTGTTTGATAGTCTGGCAAAAAGATGTTACTTTTCTCCTAAAACTCGGCAAAAACCTTACCTTGAAATGGCGAATACTTACATATTTTCGGCATTTTCTTACTTAGAATCTAAATGTTCCAAGAAATAAGTTGCTTAAGTTTTGACGGTACTAATACTTGTGAACTTATTGAGTCTATCGTCATATATTCAAGTATCATCCTTTGCAGTAATTACATGAGCCATCAATTTCGTCAAAAATCCAAACCGCCACTTACTGAAAGTGTCTAAACTGCAAACAGATCTTAAGAAAGGAGAGCGGATAACACATCCTTGAATCAGTCAAGCCCAATTTGTTAAAGTTCTTTGCACAAGATCTATGTAAATCTTCTGCAATTCTAACCAATTCAGTTAAATTCATGCCTACGAATTTACCGCCGTTGTAACTATGGTGACAAGATATATTAGCGACGCACTGAAGTGATCTCGCAGTGGCCAGCAAACTTCCCGAATTAGCACATCTTAGCCATTAGTTTCTGGGGGGCAAAGACTTCTGGCTGAAAATAAGCACCAAAACGTTTGAACAACTTAAGGGTGTCTAGCATAAATCCCTTTAATCAAATTAAGGCGTGAGCTTCGCAATATCTAATCTACAGCTACATTTTTTGAGTCAGCAGAAACTAAATAGAAACTAAATAGTTATCACTAACATGTTGTTCAAAGGTAACTTAATACTCTTTGGATCGCCATTTTTATGTTAAGAATCTCCCTATTTATTGAATTATGTGCAGTGAGTCGTTTTTGGGAGTGTAGAGCTCCGTAATTTTGGATAAAGGCTTAGTTTTGTTGCGATATTAGGACGCGGACATGGACGCTGCTGGCCGTTGCAACGAGGAGTGAAACGCAGTCCTTCTGTTTACATGTACAAAAAAAAATCGTAGTTAATTCTGACCTAGATTTAGTATTTTTGCTGTTCTGTTTTCAGGATATATAAGCTCGTAAAGCAAGGAAAATGCTTATTTTCAAATTCATCTGGGCCCATGACCGTGGGGATCGACGCGACGGGACCTGATTGGATGAACGCGAGACGAGTCCGAGAGGAACTGGTACTTATAATACAAAATGACGGCTTGACTTTGGCGCTGCACGACACGGAGAAGCGTCAATCAATCAATCAATCAATAAACTTTATTTACCCTGGAATTTACATTTGTAACTAGTAATAAAAAATTAATTCTGTATAACAAACAAGATAACTACCTACTATGTCGTGGATTAAATTTCCAAAAGGAAATAACTATTTATTCTATTTTAGGTGTTACATACGTTTCACCATGGAAAAGAGATGGACAAAAAAAAAACCTTTTTGGATGTTCTGATTGACAACAGTCAACCTCAATCTCCTATTACCAGGGTCTATCGTAAGAAAACTTTCACCAGTCTATTAACTAATTATTTCAGTTTTACCCCATTCTCTTACAAAGTTGGCTTAATCAGGACCCTAGTTGACAGAACATACAAGATCAACAATACGTAGGTAGGCTTTCATGAGGATATCAAGAAATTGTTATTAATCTTACGAAAAAAGCTTTTCCCCGGTCATATCGTTGAGAGGGTCATTAGGCAGTATATCACTAAAACTCAGACTCCTTCGAACACACCTGCTAGTCCTCCCTCTAATTCTACACATTTTTTCAAATTACCTTATGTTGGGCCCTTCTCTATTGTAGCACAAAAGAGATTGCTTAAACTACTTAAACGTTATTGTAACAATCTTGATGTTAAGCTTTGTAGCCTTTTCTTCGTTCAAGATCCGTAACATGTTTAGTGTGAAGGACCCTGTGCCTGTTGAACTTCGTTCGAATGTTGTTTACAAGTTTACTGTGCAAGCTGTAATTCTTGCTATGTCGGCGAAACTAGCCGACACCTCTCGACACGCATTCGCGAACACTTAAACAGGGACAGGACCTCACATATCTTTCAACACCTTCAACAATCCGAGGCATGCCGTAATTCCTGCTCCGCTGAATGTTTAGAAGTTATAGATCATGCGACCACAAAATTCCAGGTCAAGATAAAAGAAGCGTTACATATATCCTGGGAGCAACCTTCTTTAAACAAGCAATTATATCACGTTAATTTAACTCTCTCGTTCTAATTAGCACGTTACTATTGTACACTCTTTTGTTACCTCTAGCTATTTTGTAAGATTCCCAATTTCATTTCACGTTGTTATTTATATATATTTAGCATTATATTATAAATTCAAATGTAACTTGAATTATTTTACTTTCAACTGAAGATGGTCGTTGCACGACCGAAACATGTCTTGCAAACTTCGTTTGAAATGAGTAGTTATGTATGTTGTTTTTAAGCCGGATTACTGTCTTCTCTGTCTTCCTGCATACTAATAAAGTGTCTTCCTGCATACTAATAAAGTGTCTTCCTCCATACTAATGAAGTGCCTAGGTAAATCATTACTATTCAAACTGCCTAGGTAAAGTGTCTTCCTCCATACTAATGAAGTGTCTAGCTAGCTAGGTAAAAATGCGTTCCTCCATACTAATCAGCGTCGCTCTAAACAATACAAACAATAAGGTTGTCTTAACTTGCCCGTTATTAATGAACCCTGATTGGAAAAAATCTCTTATGTGTTAAAATTATAAGCGCGAATTTTAACGAAAGCGCTATCGTTCTTGTAATCGCTTTGCTGCGAAAGTCTATCTCCGAGACTTTCAGTTTATTCGAAACGTTTATCATGAAGATGTTTTTTTTTTTAACTAGCGGCCATGTTTTTTAAACCGCTTTAAGCGCTTGTTTAATTGTCCGTGATTCGGAAACAACCACAAATGTTTTGAAATTGTAATAAGGTTCTCTAGCTTTCTTTGAAAACTTTCTCCGATTTTCGAAACGTTAATTTGCCCGGACTCTTTTCTTGGACGATAAACAGCAAAATTTTTACAAGCTCTTGTAAATTAATATTGACTTCCGTTGACTTTGGCATTGTTACCAGGCACATTAAATTTCCATTGATTACACAACAAGAAAGCCACACAATTTGTAACCGCAATTTAATTTTAATCTATGTCTTAAACAGGGGTATCAAAAATCGGAATTCTGTCTTAAACAGGGTAGGAAAATCAGCGATATTTGTCTCAAACAGGGTCAGGGAATGAGGGGCCGGGCCGCACCTACCCACCCAGGGATATATCGAGTACCCCGCCGGGACTGATTGTAAGTACTTTTTAACTCAGGAACTTTCATTCTGACGAAATTAGGTTCCATATCTTTAACTGATATTGTATCATGTATAAAATTGTAGCTGCGAACATCCTAAAGCTGCACTGAGAAGTACATTCGTATTTTGCAGCGAAAGATTTTACCCCGCATAAGCCTCACTTCCGTGTCAAGTGCTATGCTCGGCCCAGGGTAACCGGGAATATGAAACTCGAGGAAAGATCACTCCAGCTTGGGGTAAACTATTTACATAGTGGAGGTGATATCCGATCAGAGTAAAGTTCGTCATTGGTAATGTAGGTATGGCAGCAAACTTTCCGCCAAAATTCAGAGGCAGGTGCAAACTTCGGACCGGATCAACTCGGATCGCCAGTCCTGGTCGGATCAACTCGGATCGAATCGGTTCGTCTCGTATCATGGAAAAAACATAAAATTAAATGAAATTGAAACTTTCATCCATTTGAAGGTTAAAAGTCCGGTCAAAAATGGGTCAAATTAAGAAGGACTCGCGACTACTTCTTATGGCATCAAGTCGGCCTTTAGTTACTTGACAGCAATATCCTGGAACTCTCTTCCTGACCATCACCGTACTATTTCTGATTTTACTTCTTTTCGACAACTGATATCTCCTAGTAACAAATGATTTTGCTCTTGGAGCTTCTATTGTTGTCATTACAATCATAGAGCTGTCTCATGGGTTTCTCCGTTCGAGTTTTGTCAGTATACAAATCTAGGGAGTGGAGTTCAGTGCGTGACTAACGGAGCGGAAAACTCGAGCTCTTAGCTAAGAATTTAATTCTCTCTCTCGTCAGCAAAGCTGAGAATAAAAGCATGATAGATTCTACCTAAATCAATCGGGGTTAAAAGAGTCCGGGCAAATTAACGTTTCGAAAATCGGAGAAAGTTTTCAAAGAAAGCTAGAGAACCTTATTACAATTTCAAAACATTTGTGGTTGTTTCCGAATCACGGACAATTAAACAAGCGCTTAAAGCGGTTTAAAAAACATGGCCGCTAGTTAAAAAAAAAAACATCTTCATGATAAACGTTTCGAATAAACTGAAAGTCTCGGAGATAGACTTTCGCAGCAAAGCGATTACAAGAACGATAGCGCTTTCGTTAAAATTCGCGCTTATAATTTTAACACATAAGAGATTTTTTCCAATCAGGGTTCATTAATAACGGGCAAGTTAAGACAACCTTATTGTTTGTATTGTTTAGAGCGACGCTGATTAGTATGGAGGAACGCATTTTTACCTAGCTAGCTAGACACTTCATTAGTATGGAGGAAGACACTTTACCTAGGCAGTTTGAATAGTAATGATTTACCTAGGCACTTCATTAGTATGGAGGAAGACACTTTATTAGTATGCAGGAAGACACTTTATTAGTATGCAGGAAGACAGAGAAGACAGTAATCCGGCTTAAAAACAACATACATAACTACTCATTTCAAACGAAGTTTGCAAGACATGTTTCGGTCGTGCAACGACCATCTTCAGTTGAAAGTAAAATAATTCAAGTTACATTTGAATTTATAATATAATGCTAAATATATATAAATAACAACGTGAAATGAAATTGGGAATCTTACAAAATAGCTAGAGGTAACAAAAGAGTGTACAATAGTAACGTGCTAATTAGAACGAGAGAGTTAAATTAACGTGATATAATTGCTTGTTTAAAGAAGGTTGCTCCCAGGATATATGTAACGCTTCTTTTATCTTGACCTGGAATTTTGTGGTCGCATGATCTATAACTTCTAAACATTCAGCGGAGCAGGAATTACGGCATGCCTCGGATTGTTGAAGGTGTTGAAAGATATGTGAGGTCCTGTCCCTGTTTAAGTGTTCGCGAATGCGTGTCGAGAGGTGTCGGCTAGTTTCGCCGACATAGCAAGAATTACAGCTTGCACAGTAAACTTGTAAACAACATTCGAACGAAGTTCAACAGGCACAGGGTCCTTCACACTAAACATGTTACGGATCTTGAACGAAGAAAAGGCTACAAAGCTTAACATCAAGATTGTTACAATAACGTTTAAGTAGTTTAAGCAATCTCTTTTGTGCTACAATAGAGAAGGGCCCAACATAAGGTAATTTGAAAAAATGTGTAGAATTAGAGGGAGGACTAGCAGGTGTGTTCGAAGGAGTCTGAGTTTTAGTGATATACTGCCTAATGACCCTCTCAACGATATGACCGGGGAAAAGCTTTTTTCGTAAGATTAATAACAATTTCTTGATATCCTCATGAAAGCCTACCTACGTATTGTTGATCTTGTATGTTCTGTCAACTAGGGTCCTGATTAAGCCAACTTTGTAAGAGAATGGGGTAAAACTGAAATAATTAGTTAATAGACTGGTGAAAGTTTTCTTACGATAGACCCTGGTAATAGGAGATTGAGGTTGACTGTTGTCAATCAGAACATCCAAAAAGGTTTTTTTTTTGTCCATCTCTTTTTCCATGGTGAAACGTATGTAACACCTAAAATAGAATAAATAGTTATTTCCTTTTGGAAATTTAATCCACGACATAGTAGGTAGTTATCTTGTTTGTTATACAGAATTAATTTTTTATTACTAGTTACAAATGTAAATTCCAGGGTAAATAAAGTTTATTGATTGATTGATTGATTGACGCTTCTCCGTGTCGTGCAGCGCCAAAGTCAAGCCGTCATTTTGTATTATAAGTACCAGTTCCTCTCGGACTCGTCTCGCGTTCATCCAATCAGGTCCCGTCGCGTCGATCCCCACGGTCATGGGCCCAGATGAATTTGAAAATAAGCATTTTCCTTGCTTTACGAGCTTATATATCCTGAAAACAGAACAGCAAAAATACTAAATCTAGGTCAGAATTAACTACGATTTTTTTTTGTACATGTAAACAGAAGGACTGCGTTTCACTCCTCGTTGCAACGGCCAGCAGCGTCCATGTCCGCGTCCTAATATCGCAACAAAACTAAGCCTTTATCCAAAATTACGGAGCTCTACACTCCCAAAAACGACTCACTGCACATAATTCAATAAATAGGGAGATTCTTAACATAAAAATGGCGATCCAAAGAGTATTAAGTTACCTTTGAACAACATGTTAGTGATAACTATTTAGTTTCTATTTAGTTTCTGCTGACTCAAAAAATGTAGCTGTAGATTAGATATTGCGAAGCTCACGCCTTAATTTGATTAAAGGGATTTATGCTAGACACCCTTAAGTTGTTCAAACGTTTTGGTGCTTATTTTCAGCCAGAAGTCTTTGCCCCCCAGAAACTAATGGCTAAGATGTGCTAATTCGGGAAGTTTGCTGGCCACTGCGAGATCACTTCAGTGCGTCGCTAATATATCTTGTCACCATAGTTACAACGGCGGTAAATTCGTAGGCATGAATTTAACTGAATTGGTTAGAATTGCAGAAGATTTACATAGATCTTGTGCAAAGAACTTTAACAAATTGGGCTTGACTGATTCAAGGATGTGTTATCCGCTCTCCTTTCTTAAGATCTGTTTGCAGTTTAGACACTTTCAGTAAGTGGCGGTTTGGATTTTTGACGAAATTGATGGCTCATGTAATTACTGCAAAGGATGATACTTGAATATATGACGATAGACTCAATAAGTTCACAAGTATTAGTACCGTCAAAACTTAAGCAACTTATTTCTTGGAACATTTAGATTCTAAGTAAGAAAATGCCGAAAATATGTAAGTATTCGCCATTTCAAGGTAAGGTTTTTGCCGAGTTTTAGGAGAAAAGTAACATCTTTTTGCCAGACTATCAAACAAAATTGTAAGATGCGTATTGCAAGTAATCAAACCAAATGTGGTTATATATTTATTGATTACAGTGCTAGTCCAGGTTATGTTTACCCAGTCTAAGCCGGTTTAGGCTTTAACAGCAAGAATGTTTTGCAAAAGGCCGTGCAAAGAAACAAAGACAAAAAATATTCTTCTAAATGTGAAAAAATATCACTGCTAAGGAAAAGCTATATATTTATCAGCGGATCAACTCAGTGCAAGGTGGCTAATGCTGATCTTATCTCGATATTCATAAAAAGTATCACAGATTCATTGTTATTTAACTAAAAGATTGTCAATTTTGTAAAGGGCTAGCAACCTGACGCAACTGAAAACGACATAAGCCCCTGGGGTTCGGATGCGAAATCTTCCAGAGATGTTGATGTTTTGTGTTTCTAACTACGTAAAAGGAAATCCTATATTTTGGAGTTAATGAAAATTTCATCTAATAGCTGAAAACAATATAATTGATACAATTAGACTCCATTAAGAACATTGCAAATGCCTTTTCTCTTTGTTTCCGAATGTTGTAATTATTTTGTCTCGCCACAGCAGAGCTAATGCAAAATGAAAGTTTCCCTTAATCATACCTAATCCGCCAAATTTTATTTTCAATTATCTTTCTTTATGAGAGAAATAAATGAAATAATAAACTTTTCAAAATGGGGGTATTGTCTGAATATTCCAACAACTCGACAAGAAATATAGGACAATTAGAGCGTTAATAGAAAGATTTCAAGCAAATTTAGGGAAGCAATATTGCAACCTTTTTCTCTCCATTCTTACATCTATGACAAATAACACATTTTCCAAATAATTTAATAATAACGTCACAAAACGTTCTCTTTTTGTTTCCAAAATGGATTGATAAAGGGATCCATTAGTAGATACATTTTCTTTATGTTTTCAAAATAAGTTGTTTTTCTTTTCTTAATAAGCTGCAAGTGCCATCTCACACGTACAAATGACACTACAGACAAAGCAGCTTTTAGAAGGATTATACGAATGACACCTACACGATAATTTGAACAGAAATCTTGAATTAAAGGTAATTTTTTTGTCGCTACATATTCTTAGACGTGACCGGAAGGTGCACTGAGAAACGTATCTCACACGAACTCCGCCACCAGCAGCTTACAATAACGAATGCTCTCTTTCAAGAATTGACATAACACGTGAAATCTTACTACAACATACAGGAATTTCTTAACTTTAAAATTTCGACAAATCGAATGAATTTTTTGATAATGTCATTCATGGAAATTTTGGAGTACCTTTCACTCGGACGTTCCATTTATTTGGGATTTTCCGGTTGGTTGAGGCAGCATTATCTTATCAGCTATATTCTGA
>JAHPZR010020765.1:0-12500 GCA_019787425.1 Platygyra sinensis | reverse complement strand
TCAGTTTAAAATGATTGACTGTCCGTAACAAAGATTTGAATATTTTTTGTGGCTTGCAAAAAGGCCCGCGTTGTTTTCCAATTCTTCGCATTGAACGGTGTCGAAAAATTCACTAAAAAACGTTTTAGCAAGTATGTTTATATGGCAAACTAAACAACTTCGTCACCGTGAACTGATGAAGATGTGAGGTCGAAACAGTCAACATTTTCTTTCCTCTTTTTACTTGTTTATATTGATGAAATTTAGCTTTCACGCAATTTATGGTACACTTTAGAGCTTTTCGCTTTGTTTTATTGGTTTCGATTACTTTTGAGGCATTTTGGCGCTAGGAGGACTTTTAAAGAATTCCAAGATTCCAAGATGGCTGCTGTTAGCATAAAATGACGAAGTGATTACAAGAAATGACGTCATCATCCAATGCTACTTACGTTAAGAGGAAAATTTTTGCACGTTTCAAGTTTCAGAACCATAGCTTGTCAGTTCGTATTGACGTTACCAGGTGGAGAGGGGTGGAGGCAGATTCCGGCTTGAGAAGCCTGGTCTAATTGGATTAAATGCATCACTTGACCTTAAAAACGGAGTGTCGTCTCTACTTCTTTAACAGGTAGTTTTTACAAAATGTATGACGACAGAGGAAGAGCGAAAAACACATACAATATAAACAAGGAAACGTTTTACCACGTTCGTAGAAAGGTATAATTATAAAATTGTTAAGTAATGTATATAAATCTACCAGCGTTCCTTGTGAAAACACAATCTGATTCGCTTTTAATTATTGACAAACGAATCGATTTTATTTCATACATCGTCTGCAATTTATACGTGACTGCTAAGTACTGAAATTCAATTGAAATTCAATTAATCAACTATCAGAAAACCGGTTATCGAGCTGAGAGCAGACAGAGCAGGAACGCTCCTTGCGTTCTGAACGAAAAGCGACTGAAACGAGCAGAGAAACTGGTGCGGCAAAGAAACCTAGGGGCATTCCCGCTCGTGTTTTTTTTGTATGTCGCTACACGACTGTTTCCGGGCTGGGTCCGAAGTCAGTGTTTGTAGACCATAGTCTAGTTATGGACAGCTTTTCATAATTTCCTGTAAAAGTGAATTTAAATGATAAAGGTACGTCCCTGTGTTTTGCTATTACTAGTTTATCTAAACAAGACTCAATTGTATTAAATTAAGATCAGAAATCGTTCCTCCTCCCCCACCCCGCGCTAGTAGCTTTTTGTTTTGCTTTTTTGTTTTATTTTGTTTTTACGTTTTCCTTTCCCTTTACTATTTTTTTTCTTAGCTTTTATTTATGTTTTTTTTCTCAAGAAAGGGATTGATTTAATTGTAGCTAACGTGTGTTGTCAGAATTAATTCATTACTTAATTTTTTCGTTTTCCTAATGTATGTAAGTAATACCTGGTGTAAATAAGCAACAATAATAATAAAAAAAAAAACAAAAAAAAACAAGACTTACGTATATACTCATCAACAAGACAATGATTATGCCAGGATGGAAATTTGCTTAAAAGCAGTAAACCTGTTGCGCGAAACAGCAGAGGAAAATAACTACTCTAAAATATCTCGGATACTAGCTATTTATTCGAAACAAGCCCAATGTTTTTTTCAAAAACATATTCCAAAATATTTCAGTGAATACGAATTGTCTTTTTTTGGCCTGTTACAACCAAAACTAATATAGCTGCTTTTACACAATTTTTAAACAATTTTGAGGCATATTAAAGTCTTATTCAAGGGAAAAAACCATCTCGTTACTAAACTACTCAACTGAAATGAACTCAGGTGCAATATAATTTCACTTTAAAATGTAAATGGTTGCATAAATTTTTCTACGGAATACGAAAGACTAGTCTTATTACAGCTGTCGATGAAAGCAGTAAATGGCCGGCTGCGAAGATTTCAAACACTTTATTACGAAAATATTGATAACAACGTAAGTTTCTTCAAGAGTGAAACCCGAGACATGAAATGGTTTCTCGGTTAGATCAATTACCATATCTTTCATCGCTCGAGGCAAGCATTCAGTAAATGTTGTGTGTTTTTAAAAGCCTGTGAAATTTCAAGTCATTAATAACATGGACGCGTGTTTGAAACAGACTGTCTACAAACGGTGCCTCAGAAATCAAGAAAAAATAATAATAATAAATAGAATTCATGTCGCCAAGGAAACTGAACACTGCCAAGATCTGAAATATCGATTTCACTGACTCGTTTTCGCCTTTGGCGACGAGAAAGGATTTCTTTTTTACCATTTTCATCGGGTTTTTCAATCGCATTTAACTTTTAATTTAAGTTTTACCAGCTATCCGCGGAAACATTGAACAATATTTTGAACTTGAAGCAGTAAATGAAAGTCACAGTCATCGCTGAGATGAAATTGAGAAAAAAAATATACAAAAAGACTTTAAATTTATGTATACTCACGCGCTTTAATTTTTGTCATCAAGATATATGTTATTGACAGTGATGACGTCAAAACAGCCAGGGGATAACCGATTTCACAAGAAAATATATCCCTGCAAGTCCGGCTTACAAGCCATATCTACTCTTGTTGATTTCTACACATGTCGTTTACGGTGAAATAAGCGGAAGAAACCATTTACCAACTTGACCTAAACTTCAAAACGATAAAACGAAGTGGCTATATTGCCTCAATCATTAAAAACCAAAATGTTAATATGGCTAGTAGGCTAAAGCGTTCATTTTCCGCCCCTAAGATCTGCGCATTATTCTTTCGGATGAAAACTTTTAGAGATATAAATTATATTTAAGCCAAGCAGAAGCGCGCGTCGTGTTCTGTTGTTACTCGTGTCACTGTTTATTTTCCATTGCGACCGTTTCTATGAACAAATTTACATAACACCATTTCGCTTTTTCGGACATTAATTTAAATTTTAACCATTCAGAGGTGAGGGCTTTTTGAAACTGATGCGAAATTCGCGGAATCCTGGACGGTGATTGGTTGATAACCGACATCAAAGTGTGACAGGGCAGTCTTGTATTAATAAAATGACTCAATGGATATTGTTCAACACGCGCTTTTATTAAAGTTTCTAATTGGCAATCACCCAATGAAATCATGAATATTTATGTGGCAGTGCAGGTGAAACGCAGGATGTGAGAGCTTTGTAATATCGCCCTACAAATTACTTGTGCTAACCTATCCTGTGAGGGAACCGATCTGCGCACAGCAACGATTAGCAAAACACATGAACACAGTGAAGCGTACAAGGGAAGTTTCTTTACCAGCAAAAAAAGGCTGATCGACGTCGATATGCGAAAAAAAAGAAACTTTCAACGGCAGGTATAGATAACGCGAAGGAAAACACAAGAGATTTTAATTTACGGCATAGAAGCCGCTCTGTGTTTATACAAAAAATTACCATACGGGGTTACTTCAGGTTCGGTTTTGGCCAAGTTTGGGTCCGTGCTGCGGCTATTCTTGGTAAAGATGACTTAACGCTCGGTGGAAACCTACCAAATAAAACTCTCCTTGTCTATATTTTTATCAGGGGAGACGACGAACGAGAAAAATCATGTTAACGCGGTGGAAACCTGAGTGAAAGATGTCCGAAGAAATAGAGGAAAATCTTCCAAGTCCTACAAGACGGGACCGCATTGTGATTAATTGCGGCGGTGTTCGACATGAAACTTTTAGGAACACTCTTCGAAATTTCCCTGGAACAAGGCTCGCTTGGTGCACGGAAAACGAGAACAACAGCGCAGAGTTTTACGACGCAGAAAGGAATGAATTTTTCTTCGATCGACATCCAGGCGTTTTCGCGGCAATCATAAATTACTATCGCACAGGCAAACTCCATAGTCCACACGACGTGTGCGGACCGCTCTTCGAAGATGAGCTTTTGTTTTGGGGCATTGACGAGAAGCAGATGGAACCATGTTGCTGGACTTATTACACACAGCACCGCGAAGCGCAAGAAAACTTGAAGTTTTTCGAAGCGGCAGAGATGTCGGACGACGATGACGACTGCAATTCTGAACTTGGCGAGATTGTATCTGAGAATTTTGGGGGGGAACAATCCTGCTGGCAAAAATACAAACCAAGAATATGGAATGTCTTGGAACACCAGCGATCTTCGAAGCTAGCAAGGGTAAGTCGATCGAGAGCGTTGTTTTAACACTGAAGATTTGTATGAGAAACGTTCGGAAGAACGGGGATCATATATACCGTTATTAATGAGTGTTTAACGTACGGCGCGGTTTCTTCTTTCCACACTAGCTAGGAATTATGGCGGCGTTTCATGAATTAATTCGAAAGTATCGTGCTGACAGGCTAGAACTGTCTGCGAAATGAGCAAAAGAAAATACCACCCGTTCTCGGTGAAAGTCGATTTCTGGTTTTATCTTTTTTTTTCGAATTAGTACAATCGTTTTTGCTTAAAATGATGCTATCTATGAGCCGTTCAAACCAAAGAAATAATTCTGTAATTATCATAAAGAAAAAAGGTTCAGCCGTTTTGAACTTACCAAATGAAACATTGTTGGGAAGAAAAAATAATAATTTCATCAATCTTGTCGTTTTTATGCAAAGCTGATATCAGAATTATCTACTTTTGTATTAATGTCTTTATCACAGAAATACGTGAATTCTTATGAAGCGGTGACTTTCTTTCGTGCAATAACCATGATATTTTCCTTTCGAACAGTCAAAGATTTTGACTAATCCCGGAATTTTCCAAACATCTGTTGTGACAAATCTCCTTTTAAGAAATCCATGCGCGCGTTCTAGTTTTTAGTTTCATGCTTTTCTTAACTTGTCATGAATACTGAGAACAATCGTTTAAAGATTCATATATATTTATACAACTGTGTGGCAATCGTACATTAAGTTATCCCTTGAATAAATTCAAACCGAAGTGTGTGTCGAATTTATTCGGTCTTCGTTTAGAGAGAGTATTTAGTAATCGATATTAACACGGCTTTCCTGGCAAAAAATACGGAGTTGTGGCATTATAATATTACTCCATAAACATGGAATAAAGCTAAATTAAAAATATCCAAATATAAATGTTGTTTATATACATCGATATCAACAGCTTTGCTAAGAAAGAATTAAGCATTACCGAATCAAATTCAACTCATAAGAATCATCTTTATGTTTGTAATTTTCCGCTTCAGTATGTGTATGTTGTTCTGAAGTTCTCTTTTCATAAGCTAGTTTCGGTTATCAACAATTCAGCAGAGACATTCCATGGTTTTATTAATCTGAAGTAAAAACAACATTTCGAACAATTAATCTTTCATCATTCTAAGATAAACAGTTAAAAAAGGGCGGTATATTTTTACCAATGCTTCTCACTTCAAGAAGCATCGGCAAAAATATATTCTCGCATCGCAAGGGCCCAACTAAGAAAGTCTCATATGACATTAACTTGTTCAGACGTACTTTGCGGTTTTTCAATTCTGAAAAGGTTGTTAATGTTGCTTTTAATTCTCTATCGACGCTGTTAAAGTATACACGGAAAATAAAACGTTAACACCATATCTAGCGATTCTGGGCTAACAATCGCACACAGATGTTAATTACAATTTAGTTTCCAGGTAAACCGGGACATTTGAATCATGCACGCCTTCTAATCAACAAATTATTGCCATCGTCGGGCATTTATGTAGATTATTTATCGTTCTATACTTTAACCTTGCCTCAAAATTCGTCAGATATTCATTACTATGTCAATCTTCTTCAACCCAATAAGAGTAACTATTTTTCCTTCCCTTAAATATATACACATAAATATTTATACATTACACTTTTCCATCACAGTCAATGAGATGTTTTGGCTAATATATTGGTTTCTATGAAGAAAGTCATTTTGTCGTGCCGTAAGGTTTTCAATTCATGCTAATAGTTGGAAACACATTCACCCTTTTTATTTTTCTCTTCAATTTTCATCTCCGGGAGTCTGGTTTTTACTTGATTTTGCTTGTAATCCTTTAAAAACATTGATTTTAACGTCAATAATTTTGATGAGTAAGCTGTTAATACCTGGCTGATAAATAAATACAATTTTTCATTTTTGATACTAGAAGCATCTGCTTTCTTCATTAATAAACAAACTCCTGTTCCGAACCTGTAACTTCTTGATAAATAATTAATTGCAAAAAAGCTTTTAACATCCAGCATGCTGCACTGTCTACACTGACTGCTTTTGCTTTCAATTACTGATTAAAACCGGTGTGTTTCCCCCCGTGATTTGTCTCATGGTGTAAAAGCAAACATTTGAAATAAATCCTACTTTATTCTTAGATTACATGGACTTTGCTTTATGCCTTTACTCGGCTTTGCTATTCAATGATGAGCTGTATCAAAAGGTCTTTCGAATCGAGAGCGAAACTTTAAATATTACTTTATGAGGGATTCGAAATTTCAATTATCTTACCAGGTTTAGTTGCATCTTAAAGAAAAGCAAGCAGTTTAGTTTGTCAGACTTATTGCTTAATGAGGAACGGATAAGTTTAAGTCACGGTATAACTGTAGTTTTGTTATTGAACCGTAAGTAAGTTCAGTGACTGATTTCTGGCCCAATCTTAGCATTTATTTATTTATCTTTATTTATGCACGGAAACCGTTAGTTACAGATGCAAAAAAAAAAACCACTATTATACAAAGAGAGAACTGGGCTTTGACCCTCTTGAGTTTATTTGAAGTCTTTCCAGATTTTGGGTTTATTTTCTCGCTATGCAATCTGTATTTTCTCTGTTATGGTATTTATCTTAGCCAATTGCAAATGCATTTAAGTCTTTATTTATTAATTGTGCCTCAGTTACCGAAATATCGAAAGACAATGAAAAACCCAGAACTGAGAACCAAGAATCATTTATGTTGCAAGGAAAAGTATTACGTAACAAGCAGCAAACATGAAATATTTGGGCAAACGTTCTCAATTGCTACATATATTACTTCTCTTTACCTGAGCAAGGTTCTTGCTATTGAAGGCTTCTTCACCAACTTGTAGAAAGTACTTTACACTTGGCTTTCACCGTTGAAATTCTAGCTACTTATCACCCAAAACCGAGTAGATCAACAAACTATATAATGTTATAGCGTGTTTTCTAGTCCACAGGCTTGATGGTTTTTTTTTTAAATTACATAACTTTCGTACGTACAAGTTAACCCAGTAGTGCTTGTGAAAGTTTCAAACAATATAACTGTCTTTAAGTGTAACTTAAGGTCCAGGCTTAACGTCGAACTTCACATGGGACGAACTAAATTGCAATTGAGTCGATCTAAGCCAGTAAAGCTCCATCTTTGGGTCAAACGCCGATATTAATTCTAATTTAGATCTAAATTCAGACCGACGTGGTAAGAACTCCGTTACGTCGAGCTTATCACGAAGTTAATTCACTCAGTTTAGCTCGTCTCACGTGAAGTTCGACTTTTGGCCTGGGCCTTATTCATCATAAAGAGAAGATTGCAATTATTACGTCACATAGGTTAATTATTGGCGAAACTTATTTCACGAAATGGTTTTCGAGGAGCCACTGATGCAGTAAGGCAAAAATATGTTTTGCTTTTTCCGTAAATTCTGTTTTTTGCGATTCACATGAGCAAGACATTAGATTTCAACGGTTCACAACGGCTCACAACGGTTCACATCCCCAGTTAAAGAAAATAAAAGATACTGTTTATTTGTGTTATGTGAACCGTTGTGAATCGTTGTGAACCGCTGTGAACCGTTGTGAATCGCTGCAAAGCCAACTCAGGGTATACATTCTGCTAACAAAATCAAGGACAGAAGTAGAAAATTTGCTTTTTATGGGTGGCAACTGTTCCCGAGAACTATCGCATTGTCAGCGATAGCTTGTGTCATGCCAGACTTCTGCTGCTGAATTCAATCAAACAGTCTCCTTGGCAAAGTCTATTCAAAACTCTTCGTTTCAAATTATGTCATGGCCACCTTATAAACCATTTTACAGTTGTGTGCTTAGTTACCTGGCCATGAATGCAAGCGAGGCTGGAGGTGACCTTGCTTTGATACAGACCTCTCTGCTTTTCTCATGTAAATGCAAACTAGTTAGCATAAGAAAAACTTGATTTGCACAATAAAAGCGGCGAGGTCTGTATCAAAACAAGGTCAACTCCAGCCTCGCTACCATTCAAAAGCCAGGACACTAAGCCGACAGCTGTAAAAAGGTCTATTGGCGAAATAGTCACGAAAAATTGTTTTAAAATTTTCCTTCAAAATTTGGTTGATGGAAGAGCTTCATTTAATCTTTTATCAAATTGGTTCAGTCTCAAGATCGCACGTAGAGCACTGTGCAAATTGACATGGTTTACATTACTTAATAGAATTTGATTTCACCCAGTAAAAGGCAGAAACCAAATTTATGACCTATATTTAAAAAAAAACGTGTGAGTGGATTGAGGACCTGTCCTTGGAACTGACTATAGACACTGTTTATGGACCTCTGTAAAGAACTAGATACTAGAACTAGATCCTTATAAGTGTTGTTTTAGCTATTAGTTTTTCTCTAATAACAGCAGAACCTTGGAGCATCTATGTATCATGAATGTGTTTCAGTGTTTCATTTGCACGCAGGCCACAAAGGGATAAATACTACGATAGCGTATTAGTTAGATTCCAGTCTTGTTTTGTTTTGTTGTATTGTTTCGTTTTAGTTTCGACTGAGTAGATTTATCAAACACTCAAGACAGTGAGTTCATTTCCAAGTACTTCGAAGTCAAAGTGCTCCGAACACATGTCGTTTTTCCACTCTTTTCTCAATATCTGGAAATGTGGCGAAACACGGTCTTTCTTGCTTGACATGTTACGTCTTGATTGATATCTCCACTAATTTTCATCGAGTCAAAGACAATAAAAATTTACTTGTAATTTTCTCTCGTTGTTCACAGATGATGTTTCTGGTATCACTGATGTTTATAATTCTGTCTGTCCTGGCTTATTGTGTACAAACTCTTGAGCAGGTATATGAGAATAGTTCTGCTCGTCTGGCCATGGTGATCATTGAAGGCGTCTGCGGAGTCTGGTTCACTGTTGAGTTCACACTCAGATTAGCAACTTGCCCAAGCAAACAGGACTTTGTCAAGCAAATCATGAACTGGGTGGATTTTATTGCCATTTGGCCATTTTATGTTCGTATATTAACGACAACTGATTACCCGGACGGGATGCCCGGTATCGAATACGACATCCTAGCGATATGCCGGCTGTTCCGCCTATTCAGGTTTTTTAAAGTTAATCTTGGATTCCAGATTCTTAAGCAAACAATGATCGCCAGTTCACGTGAACTGATGCTGCTGGTTTTGCTTCTCATCGTACCAGTGATTATATTTGCCAGTTGTGCTTACCTAGCAGAGAAGAACGCTAATCCGGAGGACTTTTCTTCCATCGTGGCTGCGTTTTGGTGGGCCATTATCACTATCACTACGGTGGGCTACGGCGATGATGTTCCCAAAACAGCCACTGGGAAAGTGTTTGGCGCGCTTTGTGCCGCGCTGTCAATCATCATCACTGCGCTTCCAATCTCTATCATCGGTAGTAACTTCTCACTATACTACTCACACGCGCAGGCGCAGATGAAACTCCCCAAGAAATCAAAGCGTCCTATGGTTGGTGCGGCTAATGCTTTGATGCTTCAGTCCGCAAGACCTAGCGAGGACTTAACCAGTACAGATATGACAGAGGGAAGGCTGGAAATGAGAAAGTCATCCCCCATTGTTAATGGATCTTTGGGTGGAGATACCAAAGTGCATCCATACCGGGGACGGTAAGCTGACCTTTCATAGATGAATCGTTGCTCAATAATATAAGACTTTACACAGTGAAGTCATCATGCTAGACATAAATTGACTGTAAACAATTAAAGAACTTGTGAAATTTTTGGCTCTTTGGATGCTATAATCGAGGACAAATTGGCTTTAAAAAGAACTACAGAGCCCATACATTTTTCAAACCCACGAGGCACAAAAAATTATCCAATGCATCAGGGTAAATTTGTATCGGGCTCCTTGGGACAGTTAATCGTGCTGTGCCTTTCCGCAGGACTAATGCTTTTGTAGCCAGGAGCCCATTACTAGGAGCCTGCAGCTACCCCATATTCATGTCACGGCGTTTTCACAGACCGATCTATTTTTAGGTTGAATTTATCTCCTCAGTGACCAATTACAATCACAAACACGGACTAATGTTGACATGTCGACATGTTCACGTGAGGCCGCATTGTTCTATCCTTATAGAGGCTTGCTCATGTAAACTGGAACTGGCCTATTTCGCGAAAAAATATCTAAACATTAACTGGTCTTTAAAAATGCTGTTGCATTGGCTTTGCACGACACGATCACATGGTACAAGGGCAGCCAGGTATGCTGTAGGGACGCAAGTCACCAATAGGACTCCCAAAACAATGCAACTCGCGCCAGTCTAGTTCGGCATTTCACTGTTTTGGAAGTCCCACTGTGTAACAGCATGGCTGATTTTGTACCATGTAGTAACCAGTTCCTTCAATGGGAATATTGTCAAAAACCCTTCTCTAAAATACCGCAGACGGCCACATACCAAAACCATTTTTTTATGACTTCTTTTAGACTTCGATAATCACTGCATAGCGGCAAACCTAAATGCGAGGTACTAGGCGTATGAACAACAATGACTAAGTTTTTCTATCATGTATACTCGGGTTGAAAGTTTCGTCTTTAATTTTGACAACAATTTGTAACTGGACATGAAACAAGTCTATGCCGTGTGACGTTTGGAGGTAACTGAGCTACGTCATGGTATGCGCGCGCATCTTGGAAAGTTAAGCTTAAATTGTTCAAGCTCGTTGTTTGTAATCCGTGTTAATCTTCACCATTCTTAACCATCCTTGTTCCTTTATGGTTTATTTTTATCTATGTGGTGTTTTTCTATCTTAGCAAATGACTATTTATGAGTTCAATTTTAAGGTAGCTTTGTATGTGGCCAACATAAGCTCCTTTAATCCAGCGTAACAAAAAATAAGTCATGACGGGTTCTCTGCATTATTTGCTGAACTGACAAATATCTTACATCTCTTCCCCAGGGCTAGACGAGCACGGTCCTCTTTGTACGCGGGGGGCTTGAGTCATCGACAGTCTTACCCAGTTCGCTCTAGAAGCAGTGAAGAATTCATTGCAGTTAACAGTCCACCTTTGGACGACAGAAAAAAGAGCCACACCAGTACCCAGAGTACTACAATAGACACTCCTCCCAAAAGCCCTCCTCACTACGGGAATACTCTGACAGTAGATCCGCCGGAGCTCTCGGAAGCTATCACAGGATTTATAGATGAACCGGTTCAAGAACCATCGCCAAAATGCCCTCCTATTATTCACCGGGAGAGCGAAGAGTTTGAAATTGATGACATCGACAACGTCCTCGCTTCTATAAAACAGAAAGAGAACAAGGAGCATTTGGTAAATGGGAATGCTCGTCCGAGTTCTCCCTGTAGACCGGGAACCCCAGGGAGACCGGGGACCCCGGTAAAGAAGAATCATGCGGTACGGTTTGTCAAACCAACTTTAACAGTGACTCTTAATACAGATAGTAGAGGAATGCTAAATGACTCATTCCACGAAGAGGCTCAAGAAGATGAAAATGAGAATGAAGAGCCCAGAAAGAAAGTGGAACCAATGCCACAGGTTGAAACTAAATACTCAAGACGTCGGGCAGCACGGACTCCGGGCCTCTCGTCAATAACAGACTTACACACCCATCGGACGTGATATAAATCCAGGATTTGGTGAATCAGTGACAAAGCTTGGTATAACTAACTAAATCGAAGATTGATCATTCTGGTAGGTTGTGGTTTAAAAAAGAATAGGAAATTCATGGTCGGGGAAAACAACAAAGGCTCTGAGAAAGGTTCATCCATCCCTTTTTGCTTCGGAGGGTCTGTTTAAGTAAGGATGCGTTCGTTTGGAGTGATCTGGACCTGAATCAGTCATCCAAGATCCGTCAGATCATGGTACATCAAAGAAACCGAAGAATGCACTCTGCAATTCTGGTCACATTCGAGTGATCTCGAATCATTGATCCTGATAGACCCCGAAATGACAAAAAGCCGCGAGCCAATCTTAAGAATGTGATCGCGATATTCAGTTTTCACTGATTCAACAAGTCCTGAAGAGAAACGTCGATTCAATCACTGCTTGATACAGACGATGGCAAAGTCGCCCGAGTTCCAGTCTCTCGCGCCGTGTGACGTCAGTCATAAAAGTTTGATCTTAACTGCGAAGGTGTTCAATACAAAACCGAGATGAATTGATAAGTGTCACAAGAAATAGTGTTACAACTACAGATTACAACAAGCAAGAAGCTGGTTTCTGGAGAGTGTGAACTGAACAATCTGATCTGTGGCCATCACAACGCTACAATGGGCCCGGTTGAGGCATTCTTGCTCACAGGTCCCTGTCGTCCTTAATGAAACAATGGAACATGTGCTAAATAGCATACAGCAAGGTTAACAGTCAACCATAAAATCTCTTTACATCT
>JAHPZR010020764.1:0-20724 GCA_019787425.1 Platygyra sinensis | reverse complement strand
TTTCTTGCTTTAGCATTGCCACTGTAGCTAACATCTCTGAGAAAACTGGAGACTCTGATGAATAAATTAGAAAGAATTTCTGTCAGAAAAACTGTAGATAGGACAATTTTTGCAGCCAATTGCCCTGCAAATCTCATGTTCATCATATACTTGATGTAACAGAAATACAGTTTAGTAAAATTTATCCCCTGTTTTGATTAACACTGCAGCAGCAATTATTAACAGTAATAACTAAGACATGTTACCTGTTACATCACACTGACAGACAGCATCCACCAGATAATTTCCCAGTATCTCATCATCTTGGCTACATGTACTTTCTAATGCAGGGGATGTCAAGGACGTTTCCCTCTCTTGTGTTCTTCTTGAGGCTCTTTCTGCCCGAGCAAGGTTCCTCAGTGCTGCTGCTTCAGTACATGTTGGATATCCCATGTTCAGTGAAGGTTTGTAATCTGGATGACAAGGATCATCACTGGGCCTACCTCCATTTCCTCAAAAAACATTTGTCAAGTCCTGCACATGTATTATGCTGTGGTTTGAAATTTAAATTTGATTTAAATTTCTCAAACCAGTTTGATTTTTATCTTACATTGTCTCATATTAATGATATCAATCTGAAAGAGAAAACAATCAAAATGGTTGAAAATATTTTAAACCAAAGTTAAATTTGAACCACAACATAATTGCTATATGTATTTTGCTTTCAAAAAAGACTGCTGTGCCTTTATTTATCAACAAGACAAAGATTGTAAACAACGGCTAGATACAAAGCAAAATCCTCCTAACTAGTTAAAACTAAACAGCGGAAAGAACCGGCTAGAAGACATTAACATGAGACTGAATTTAAAATTGCAAAGTGGATCAATGGAAAGATTTCTTAATATATTAACAGGACATCTTACAACTAAATTTAAAAACATCGTGTATTTTGAAAACTAGGCACCTGTTTCGAATCTGCTTTGTACCACTGTAAGTATAAATTCAGCGTTAAAAAGGACAATGTTACAATTTCCACATCAAGACACCAAAAATTTTGGTACTACTATAACTAACATTAAAACAAGCTTACCGGTGACAAAATGACGATAGCAAACGCGATCGTTTGTTGTTGGATACCACGATTTTCGTGAAATTGCACTGACCCACTGACGGTGCCTTTCCTCGCAGTTTGGGAAGCAAAACATTCCGACACCAGCTTCAAATCTCGTGGTACAGTCAATAACACAACAGCTGACCACCATTCTAAAATTTCAGCGCTATCGGAATAAAAGAACTGAAGAAAGAAACTTTTAAAATCTCCCCAATTTTTAAGGGCTTGACCCACGCACGTGCGTTTTTGCCAACCAGGACCAAAACAAACCACATGTCACATGACCTATGACGTAGACGATATCTTCGCTATAGGTTCCTTTCTGGTAGCCTAAATGGTTTGCATGGAAAAAGACTTTCCCTGTGCAATCTGGATTTGAGTGCGCATCCTCTTTTAAGGTGGAATAATAGTGAGCTAATGCATTCGCCACCTTAGTATTTCCAGACATATTAAAGGTTCTGCTACCAAACCCGTTTCCTCAATTGCTCCAAAAAATGTTGCCATGAGTCGAATGCACTGGCTGACAAGACCACAGTCCTATAAATAAGGCATGGGCATTACACCACTTTCTTGAAGCAATTTATGGTTGGCCACAACATAGTAGCACAACTATCCCAACTCTGCCATACTTTATATGCCAAGGTATACAAGGGTATACAAGAGTGTACCGGTGTATACAAGGGTATAGGAGGGGTACACATGTGCAAGAATTTACAGGGATATACAGGGGCATACAATATGCGCAGTATTATAAAGGTAGAAAACCTTTAGCTCTCGAATCTCAAATCTCTCAAATTCATACGAAAGCGCATCCTCTGGGAAAGAGACTGGTTGCATCTCAACGTTTTTGTAAGCTTCTGGAGTCTGAAATCAAAACAATTCAACTCCCGAGAGTGCGCAGTACAGAGTGGTAACCACGTTCCACTGGACGAGGGTAACGAGGGCTCTGGGAACGAGATTTCCCTCTATAAAAGATGTCACCCAATTTTTTATTCCCAGATTGACATGATTCCGACTTGCATGAAAAATGTATTTCAATCAACACTACTGTAGCTCGTTTATCATAGATTAGTTTCAACCAACAAGTGGACTTATGCAAATCCTGAATTTTCATTGGCTACTCTACTAGAAGACTATTAGGAATAGTCCAGGAGTAGCGAAATTTGCCAATTTTTCTTTCGTTTTCTTCCCAAATAAAGACATTATTTCTTCAACTGTCCGACTAGTTGGATTATACTAAGACAATTAAACCCTGCAGCAGAAGACATTCTTTGGGTGCATCACGCAATCTTGCTCCTGAGGAAGATTGTGTGATGAGGGCAAAATATGTCTGCATAGAAGGCTCCTTTGCCCCCAAGGGCTACAGGACAATAGGCCATTCGGTGTCGCCTCATGGAACTGTTAAATAGACATCAATATTGCAACTATAGATTTTTGGAATTCGGATAAACATTCTTATCGATTGTTCGCTCGTTCGAGCCCAGATAGTGATAAGGGCCAAGGAAATAGCAAGACTACATATCTGTTCAGCTTATACAACAACAAACAGCAAATGAGACCAAGAAAAAACCAAGCTACCGTGAATATTTTATACTTGTTGTCCCTAACCTGGTTTCCAACACTCCTCTCACATATGCAGAGCACGATGCCACCCAGTGGCCTTCTCGATCCCCGGGTGTTGCCTTTGAAAATCAATTCCCTAAGAAGTTTCAGGCAGAAGTCGCCAAACTCTTGACAGTCATTCTCGTCCACAATGTAGGTCTTGCCATTTGCGATGATAGACATTGGTCTTCCTGGCTATAAATTAAACAGAGAGGGAAATGTGCCATGCTAAATCCCACTTATGGGAACAATTTACTTGCAAATTGAAGTAAACCTCGCAATAATAATCATGTAAAGTAGATATACATAATAGAAGCACTAATAAAGCAAAGTTCAACGATGATGGATACTATTGTGGAAGATTAAGGCGGATTACAAACGACAAAGGTTAGTAAGGTCAGCGCCAATTTTAGCTCGATGACACCAGTTAACGTAAAATGAAGATTGGTCAAGCTCACCTTAACACCTTTTCGTGACTGATCTGTTGCTGTACTTCTACTTTTCGCCATCGGGAAGCCGTTCGATTAAAATAAAACAAATTCAAGGACCAATGCGAGCAAAAGAAATGTACAACTGGAAAAATTGATGGATCGGATAGTATAGCACTTGCAAGGCACCAGCAGACTGAGTGGCGCAATGGAGAATTTCCTGCAGTGTGATTAATATATGTGAGAGCTTTATCAATAGAGCTCTGTATAGAATACAAAAGAAACATTTGTTAACTACACAATCATTCATTTAATAGAGACCAGACTGTGTAGAACTCAGGAAAATTGAATGGGATCAAATTTATCTTCGTAAGGTTACTTCTTACCTTCAAGGGTGCAAAATTACTTTTAGTTAACTAAATATTAATACAGTCTTCTTATTCAGAAAGCAAAAAATTAAAAATCTCAAAAAAGTGGCCTAGTCAGAAAACATATTTTCAAAGTTAATTCTCACTAGTTAAAACTAACCAGACACAAGACAACAACCCAACATTGTTTGGGAAAGGAAGTTTATTTCCAATCAAACAACTGAAACACGAAAAACTACACCGGAAATAAAACTTCAGCCCACATAGGGTGGGAGGGAAGGGAAGAAAATTACTCGTGGAAACAATCAAGGTACGCCCGCTAAACAATGTCAACTAAGGTACTCCCTATAGTCACATGCTATATAAACCATATCCGTTAATCAGTAACCCACGATACAACTGACGTGAAGTTGTTAAGCGTACGTAACAAATTGCGTGATACATGCCTAGCTCAAATTAATTATTTTAAGCAGGGCTAAAAATATAACAATTCTCACTAGTTAAAACTAACCAAACACAAGACAACAACCCAACATTGTTTGGGAAAGGAAGTTTATTTCCAATCAAACAACTTGAATTGAAAAGGCTTGTATTAGGAAACTGGTCAAAACTACTATACTTGAACAGGACCCACCTTTGGGGTAGGAGGGGGATTCTCAAAGACCCCACCTATCTTTGAACATATATAACTAACAACATTTTATTGGCTTTTAAATTTGAGTTGACGCTGGATTATTCAGCTAGCAAGAGTCGGCATTACTAGACAAACAAGAAAAGTGAGGTTTGAATCTCACTGTAATTTTTTAACACTAGATAGAGGGGTGGCTATGCAATAAAGACACTTTGTTAAAATTATTCGTGAATGGAATGACCTGCCTGCCAATGTTGTTGAGGTAGGAAATTTGAGACGTTTTAAAATAGCTCTTAAATCATACATGTGTATTTCTTAGGTTTTTTTTATCCATCTTAGAGTCTACTTAGAAACATATATTTTCAATTTTTATTTTGGAAGTTTATTTACATAGGGTCAACCTCTTAAACTTCCTTTTTAGGGTATTACTTGTATTTATTTGTTTTATGATACCTTAAATAAAGTATGTATATATCTTTTGACATTAGGCAAGGGGGGTACAGGCAGACACCACCGACTATTTTGTGGTCTGGTGGGTCCTGTTCGAGCAGAGTAGTTTTGACCACTTCCCTATGAAACTGCATTCCCGCGCATTTTGACATTATTTAGACATCGTGTAATGATCACGATACGTCATGTGTGTTTACCAAGTTAAATGAACAGTCCGACATATTGGTAACTTTTTAACAACCTGAAGAAGACCAGTAAAACTGCTCAAAACGTCGGTTTTTAAAGAAGAATTTAACCTCGGAAAATCCCTAAAACAATAAAGGAATTTTAAATTTACAAACCGCAGATTGAGATAGCGCAATCTAGGGTTCCAAATGCAGTTTGAGTTGACGCAAAACATGGCGAGCATGCAAAGGGCCACAGTTTGAAATCATCGCAATATATGGTCCAGGGATAAAAAGTGCGGATTGGGATATCGCAATCTATGGTTTTAAAAGTAAAGGCTATAGGCCATACTTTAAAAACCACAGTTTGAGTTGACGCAAAACATGGCGAGCATACAAAGAGACGCAGTTTGAAATCATCGCAATATATGGTCCGGGGATAAAAACCGTGGATTACAATATCGCAATCTATGGTTTTAAAAGTAAAGGCTATAGGCCATACTTTAAAAACCACAGTTTGAGTTGACGCAAAACATGGCGAGCACGCAAAGAGAGACAGTTTGAAATCATCCCAATATATGGCCCAGGGATAAAATACTTCCATTGTTTTGAAATACACTTGTTATATTTTTTTTGCCATGTATTAGTCTGCTGTGGGAGGCGCGGTGACCTCATGATTAGTGTGTTCTACTCCGGGGCGAGCGCTCCAGGTTCGAGCCCTGGCCGGGGACATTCTGTTGTGTTGTGTTGTGTTGTGTTGTACAAGACACTTAAATCTCACAGTGCCTCCCTCCACCCAGGTGAATAAATGGGTACCTGCAAATTGCCAGGGGAAAACCTAACAAACTGTGAGGAAGTGACCTGCGATGGACTAGCATCCCATCCAGGGGGAGTAGAAATACTCCTAGCCGCTTCATGCTACAGAAACGGGGATAAGCTCCGGCCTGATGGGCCACTTGGCTCAAAAAGGCTTCACATTAGTCTGCTATTAGTTACCTGAACTATGTTCATTCCAATTTTTGCTTGTGACCTGAACGTGTAAAATATCTTTTATATTATTATACTGGCTGCCGGAAATTTTAACTTCAAGGTCGAGTCAGGTATCTGCAACCATCACGCCTAATATTTTCCTGTAACTAATTTATATAGGAAAATAATAGATGAAGGAATACGGCAAACAACATTGGAGAAAATCCTCCATGCCATGAGAGGATGACATTTTCAAATTTGCATGCAGAAACTAACATAAGTGACTTTTACCACAAGTTTTGGTTGATGCAAAGTCCGCAAATGGTCAAAAGAGATGGCAATTCTGACGAGTTCACCGTATCTAGGATCTAGGAGGAGGGTGTGCAGAGGAGGAGGAGATGACGATGAAAGAGAAAGTAGTACAAATTCTTAAAAATAAGCTTTCTGGCGACAATTTCCTCCTGAACTACTCTATCAACTCAGAGCCCCTCAGAAAAGGTAATGTACAAAGATGGAAAAATAACACCCACAGCCCATACTTGGTTAGTCCAAATCAGCCTCGAAAATCAACTTTTAGTAGTTACGATCGGCTGAAATAACACTTGTTAGAAAATAACCCAAAGCAAATACGCGTGCTGAGTGGTTTAAAATTGTCTCTATTTAAACGATGGCGTGTTTCTGTCGAGGAACTCTTGGCTGTTAGTTGCCCCTTGGAAATTTGATGTCCTTATGCCCTAGCATATTTGCTCTCGAATCTTTGCTTCTCGGACAAATATTTGTTTTAAGAACATCAAATTTCCAAGGGGCAACTAACAGCCGTTCTCCCAAATTTCCACTTGTGTTTCTATTTAACAATTAGATTATGAGCTTGAGATTTCTATCGCATGATAGTTGACGAGGGCACAGCCCAAGTCAACTATCGCGCGATAGAAATCTCAAGCTCATAATCTAATTGTTTTAATATAAATCTACTAGTCATTCAAAACTTAATCTAAATCCTCTTCTCTACACTTCGAAAATGCCAAGAAACGGCTGTCATTTTGTTAACAAGCCCACACTCAGTTACGCTACTTACTATCTATCACAGAATAGATAGTGAGTAGCGTAGCCAATCAGAAAACAGCATTCGTGATAGAACGCTAGTAGATTTATACTACAACTCAATAGATACATGTTACATGTTTTCTTTTTCTTAAATAACACGTGATAAGACATGTAAATGAAATAAATGAAATGGAAAACATGATAGCTCTCGCTGAAAAAGAAAAGGCAGGAGTAGAAAGGAGTGGAAGGGAATGGAAAAATGAAGTGGAAAGGACAAACCTTGTATTTACATTTTAACTGTTCTTTATTGTAAAACTGGGGGTATCAAATCGTTCATTATTATAACTTTACTCATAGTAAAAATGAAATTTTATGCTTACGGCCATTGTTTCTAAACAGTAACAATACACCATTTCACAGTATATTCAGTTGTCATGCCCTGTTACTGGCAATCAGGATGCAGTGACCTTGTTTTGACACAACCTTAACTGGTTTTGATGTGTAAATCAAGTTTCCATGATGCTAACTGAATACATTTACATGAAAACAATCGGAGAGGTCTGGCAAAGCAAGGTCACCTCCTGCCTCGCTGCCATTGAAAGACCAGGTCACTAAGCAGACAACTAAAAAACTTATGGTCACATCACAGATTGAAAATTGCCCATTCGTTTTCAATCAAATCTAAAGTAACTTAGATATTAAGTATCTTCATATTCTTAAAGGGGCTATGCCACGCTATTTTAGGTAATTTTGTTTAATTTTGTCAATTATGAGCTCTAAACGTCAAATTGGCAGAGCAAGAGTCTTTCATGTGCAAAATCAAGGCCACATAACAACTGAGAATGATTTCCCCGCTGTGTAAATGACATTTTGATATAAACTGACATAACTTTGAAAAAATGGTGGGCCGACGTTTGTCAAATTTAACCAAATGCAATCCATCTCAATCCTCTCCAGTTTTGTCCATCCATGCCCCTTCTTGGCTTTCCTGTATTTTGTGTGAGTTCTTCTATAGTCTTGAACCGTTATTTTCATATTTTAGGTGATTCTATGACCATTTGATCAGTGCTGAAATTGCCTAAAATAGCGTGACCTAGCCCCTTTAAGTAAGTGATTAATGGTAGCAGGATTTCAATTAATCACTGCAGAAGTCTATATATCTTAAATATGATTATACTTGAAACAAATTTAAATGGAAATGTTGCTCAAAGCAAACTGCAAACACAAGTAGTAATCGAGACACAGTATTTCACAGTGTTAACCTGTTTGATGTAAATCCTATTGCTCCCTCACTAAAATTATATTATTGGCTTCAACAAGTTTTGACATGTCAATAATAAGGGGTGCACAACATTGCATTTTGTTAGCTTTCGATGATCTTGCATAGAGAATGGCAGGGGAAAGACACAGATACAATAGAGATAATAACATAGAAATTGATGCCGTCTGATTATCACCAAGCAGCAATAAACGCTTATTTGTGAATATCGTGATTCTTCACAATAACAACAGCTTCAGTTATGCAAAGCCATAATTAGAGGTTGTGCTCAATACAACATGTATTGGATGATTCATTTGATCTGTAGTGGAAACTGTAACCAAAGATTGACTTTGCTACATTAGTATCAGGTACTTGTAGGAATGCTTAAAACTTAAACAGAGCAGTTTTAAATTGAGTAATCAGGCAACGATTTTGTTGTGGTTTCCGTTATTCTATGATTTGGGATTGGCTGAGTGGTCTAATTGTTAAGTAATTGGTTTGGTTTTGGGTTATTACACTCAATTGAAAACTGCTCTAGAAACTGCCTCGAGAATAAAATCTGTCACTTCTGCTTGGTATTTAAAAGTTTGTACAATTTGCCAGGTTTTACTTCATTTTACTGAACAAAGACACTGTTGATATCAAACCCATGCTGCTTGAAGAAATTGTAAATATATTTACACTGACTGTAAATTGAAGTGTTCTTTCCTTTAGATGACTTATAGTTCCTCATGAGTGCAGTCCAATCTTTTAATGGTGGACATCCTGGGCTGCCAAGCTCCCAAATCTCTTTCACCTGTGCTAAACTTTCAACATTTTTTCGTATATGCAAAGAGTTTAGCCAGTCTACACATGATTGACCAGGAAGACCATACTTTGTATACGCACCGAAAGTGTCAGGATCAATCACCAAACTTGATGGACTACCCTGTGTCGATAAAAAAGAACCATGACTAACAGGTATTGTTGCCAGAGTGTGCGATGAAGCAGAAACACAGGATGGTTGGTTGGAAGATGGTGCACCCTCAAACAAAGGCAACATTGCAGAACATGTGTTGCCTGGTGGAAACTGTTGAATAGCTGGAGCAGGGTAACGCTGAGGGAGTACCTGTATGCCAGATGATGGAGATGAAAGCTGCAGAAATGATGGTGCTGAAGGATGCTGGGCAGTTAACGAAGACCCTGTGCATGGCAATGAAGAACCAGACTGACTGACTGAAGAAGATACTGTGTGTGAAGATGTGGAAAGAAACTGAGGCAATGACAAGGATAAGGTAGAGGAGACTGGAGGAAGCTCTGAACTCCGAAAAAGTGAAGACACAGAAGGAGCATGCATAGTTTGACCAGATGAAAGTACTTCATGGCAAGATGCTGCAGGAGATCGAGGAAAAACTGCTGAACCTGGAGGAAGACGCGATGACAATATTCTTGCATTTACTGATGGGACAGAAAGGTGAGGTGGAAATGCTGAAACTGTAAGGGATGTAGATGGTAGGGATGAAATTGAGGATGGACTCGTAGCAGAAGTAGGGCGAACCTGACAAGATGATTGGTAACCTAAGGTGGCTGGCTGAGAAATAACTTCTGAACTAGTACAATTTTGGCCAAATAAGGATGAAGGAGAAAGGGCCTGTTGTGATGATAGGGTTGTCACATATGGTGGTAGTGACCTGGATGACGAAGGAATAGGCTGACTGGATGACACTGACGTTGATGTAGAGGGCTGAGTAACTAATGAAGTAGCTGGCTGAGGAATAACACCCGAACTTGTAGGAGTTTGGCAAAATAAGGATGATGGAGAAAGTGCTTGTTGCGATGATGGAGTTGTCACATATGGTAGTAATGACCTAGATGATGAAGGAATAGGCTGACTGGATGACACTGATTTTGATGTAGAGGGGTAAGTAGTTGATGGGGCAGCCGGCTGAGGAATAACAATGGAACTTGTAGAATTTTGGCCAAATGAGGATGATGGAGAAAGTGCCTGTTGTGATGATGGAGTTGCCACATATGGTGGTAATGACCAGGATGACAAAAGGATAGGCTGAGTGGATGTCACTGATGTTGATGTAGAAGGGTGAGTAACTGATAAAGTAGCTGGGTGAGGAATAACACCCAAACTCGTAGGAGTTTGGCCAAATAAGGATGATGGAGAAAAAGCTTGTTGCAATGATAGAGTTGTCACATGTGGTGGTAACGAAAGAGTTGAGAGAGCAGAAGGCTGACTGGATGGCACTGATGATGCTGAAGAAGTGCAAGTAACTGATGTAGTAGCAGAAGTACTTGCTGAATTGCTTGAATCCATTGTAGAAATAAAAAGGGATGACCAGTAAGCAATTTGCCTGGCTGCATTCATTGCTGAGCTGCAAGATGACCCCTCAGGAGCTACAGGAGATGATTGAAAGGCCGACATGTGGGATGACACTTCCCTCAAGGAATTGATCAGTGGGATATGAGCAATAGGTGCAGGCCTGGAAATACCAATTTGGTGGGTTGCTGCAACCATTGCTTCACAATCTTTCACAATCCTTGAAGCTGTGGCACGATTTCTGTCCCTTGTTTTGATTTGGTTTAATCTGTAAAGTCACACTAGGTGGCTCGTCACGCGCTCTTAAGTTGTCTCCCGTTTCCGTACAGAACGCGTGTTGCGCTTCACATCAATTGTGTAATTCAATATAATCTTAGAAAAAAGGCTCTTTGATTAGTTTTTGCAAGCACTCGTGCTCAGAAGGATTTAGATATTACATCTTATTGCCTGTTCGCCATATCGAAGGAAGGAAAGGTTTAATTGATGTCAACTCTCGCCAGATCAGGTAATAATGTAAGTCTGATTCACCTGGAATATTTTGAAAGCTATTTGCTTGTCCCTAATTTTGTAAATCAATTGTTTTTAGTTTCACGATACAATACAGCAATAAAGAAGGGGTTCCAAAAGAAGTTTGGTGCGATATCTGTTGTGTTTATCCATGGATTTTGTGTGGTCCAGCTAGCGGTTGACAAGCGCCGCTATAGCCATCTACGTCCAAGATTTCTTTAATCTTTGCCGACTCTCTCAACTTTGAAAGAAAGTCAACAAACTCACTTTCCTGTAGAGAAGATAGATATGTACAACAAAATCAAAACCTAAAATCTCAAAAGAACTACTTACATGTACAAATAACACAGTGCATCGGTGGTTTCGAGTTAAATACAGTAAGAAGGCTTGATTTGAAGGCATTAAAACATATTGAGCAATACAAACAATGCATTATTGGGTGATTTTATATCGAAGTTTTCCAAAGTGAGAGAATCTTTTACTTTAGTGTGAAATAATCCAATGCACGTTGTTTTCATCTGATTCCTCATTGGATATCAAGATTCACGCATCAAAACAAAAGAAATTAAACTTAAGAAGAGAATCTAAAAAAATTAGCATCCTTGGGAACTTGCATTTAATAAAATACTGAATTTCAAAAATAAAAGTCATGAAATTGGAAATTAAAACTGTTTTAAATACACATACCGTCCAATACTAATTACTGTTCCATAAACAGTTCTCGGCGGATGTCTCTTTACCTATGTTTTGCTCCAATTCAATGACAAATTTGCTTTGCCAACAATTCAGACTCAAGCATAACGATTTCCTTAATATGTGTAAGTCCAGTGTTTCGAAACCTAATGTAAATCAGGTAATATCTGAACAAGCCTCCCGAAGGAATGGATATTTTTCTTTACCCAAGTAATTCGCTATTCGTTAGAATAGTTAAACCGTATTTGATTTATACCTTGATGACAGGGAATACGACTCTCTTGACTTAATAATCTTCGTAAACCATTTTTGGCTCCTACACCGTGCAGCTCCTTCCTCGCTCGTGGTTGGACGCTAATGAATCATGCATACAAACGCGTTCTTTCGCAAAAAGGGAAATATTTAACACTGCATAATTTCTTATTGTTTTGTTTGCGAAAACATGTCACTGCATAATTTACTATTGTTTCAAAACAACAACAAAATTCCCACATTTCGATTATTTATAAAATACATAATCTCATGGGAAATTAAAGAACTGAAACAATACCCCTAATTACAAAAGAAGTGTGAATAGTTTTAGAAGCCACATCAAAAACTCGTGCGTCATGTTTGACCGGGGTCTCCAGACACCTCGAAACAATAAAAGCACTCGGCCTACGGCCTCGTGCTTTCATCTGTTTCTCGGTGTCTGGAAACCCCTGTCAAACACCCGCACTCGTTTTTGATTTATTACATCTCAACTCATTACTATCAATTATCATTATTTGTACAATGTAGAATGCTCTTTACCTCAGGTTGTTCTTCCGACATTGACTCCTCCGATGACAACTATGAGTAAAATATAAAGGCACAATAATTTATGTATATAATAGGTATAATGCTGCTAATATTATACGGAGTCACTAAGTAAAAGTTAACATTTCTACACACTCATGGTACAATGAACATCACTAGTAATTACTTTTAAATAGTTAATAAATTGTCGTCCTATTAAAACAAGTAACTAGTGATGAACATTGTACGGTGCATGAGTGTGTAGAAATGTTAACTTTTACTGACTTCTACTCTGTGCACTGCAAACTCAGAGTTCATGTTGTGAAACCAAACTAGAATTTGTAACAAAATATTGTCCCGATGTGTTATGTTTTGGAACCTCTTCTTACAATGATCAAACTAAATATTAGCCTTTTTGCATTTTTAGGGGTTAAACAATTTACACTAATACCAAAGACTGTCTTCATATACAGTACTCGAAACCAGCAACAGAACACTCTGAAAAAATCTCGATGAAGGAAAAATTTCGTCTGCAAAAATTAAACAGTTATCCACCACTTTCACCGACACTGAGGTCAATAATTGTTTTAGTATATACCACACAGGCTGAATAACTATCGGCCCGAAGAGTAACTTTATTTGTGACAACGTACTGACAAAAGCCATTTTGTTTTTCTTCGGCTGCTCGGAGGTGAATAGTACTTAGCTAATTGCCCCGAGCTAGCCAAACAGCGCGCGCGAAAAGTACTATTCACTTGGGTGGTATAATACTAAATCAATATACAACCAAAGAAATGTGACACAAAAGAAAAAAGCAAAGGCCTGTTTAAGATATCAATAGATAAATTGAAGGCTTCGGTGGAAAAAGGGCGTTAGGTTTTTTACTGAAAAGTGAACTTTGTCAAAAACACTCCAAATTTCGCATGCAGTTTTGTTTCCGTGTGTCAAACAATGTTCTGCATGTTTTTTTCCTGAAGTTTGCTTCCTTTTTGAGATATTACGTGTGCAAAAAAACACATTTTTCCAAGGGCATCCTCTGGGGACCTTTTGTTGAATGGAAAACAAAAGAAACCTTTTGTTTCGCTAAGCGATGAACTCACTATAATACCTTAAGCTCTTACTACTGCTTCGTTAGCACAAGCGGGCCAGATTCGAATTTGTTTTGCCGTGACGCCGGTTCGATACGAGGTCGCTCAATTTTTTTTTTTCGCTCTGTTCCTTTTCTTTTTTCAAAAATGAAGATATCTATTTAAAAAAAAATGCGTTTTCAGCGGGAATCTGGAGAGATTTTTTTATACAGGTTATTGTGACGTGAGACAACACGTGAATTTCGATCGAGCGTCAAAGCAAAGAGAAGTGATGCATGATGCAGTACAGCTCTTTCGACTAATATATTAAGCATTGTTTTTAAGTACCTTGTAGCCTGCGTGGTGGTTGATAGGCATCCTAAAGCCTTGATAACCCGTAAGTCACCAGCATGTTTTAAAGAAGCAAAACGTGTTCTGTAACTTCCAACGCAACTGATATCAGCGGCAAGTCAGTTATCAGCGTTCGAAGTCAGGTCGATCCAGGCAGCACAGTCCAAGAGCAGTTCTTGCCCAAGAATAAAACCCTGTCGTGAGTTGTGGCCCATTTGCCAAGCGTTGCTAGCTTCAAAGTTTGGAAAATGAGAACTGCTTTTAGACTTATAAAATTTTTCTTGCATCATCCTCCATGTTTACCCGCGCACGAGGTGTAACAGAACCTTCCCGGCATGCATTTCGATCACGTTCGGCAAGACAAGCCAAGAGAAGACAAGACAAGACAAGACAAGACTCCGTAAATCACAATAATATTTAACTAATTACAGGGCGTGTTTTTTTTCCTTTTTTATTCCAACATAATAACGGCCAACAAGAAGCGATCGATTGATTCAAACATAGATCTGTGATCCAGGTTGCGTTGATTTTACTTCAAATCGGCATGATTTGTAGTGTTTTAAACTTCTGGGATCAGGGGCCATGCAGGTGTAGGGAGAGAGACCTGTACGTTGCACAGAAGGGTTAATCTGTTAATCTGTCAGCCCTACATTTTTAAGCTTATACGTTGCAGGCAGTTAAAATGAAATAGAGATCCTTGCTGTGACGCTTTAAAGTGAAATCAACATTTTAACCTATTTAGGCCCGAAATTGCCGTTTTCGAGTTTACGTGCTGGGTGAAATGAACAGCTTGCTGGATTTGAAGTGAATCAACATCCTTGCCGTCATGCCTTAACGTGAAATCGCGTAAAGTGAACACTTGGCTGTAATTTGAGTGAAATTAACGTCTTTGCGGTCGCGTGATAACGTGAAATCACAATTTTAACGGTTTAAAAAACCTGAGATCAACATTTTTTAAGGTTACATCTTGATTGTTTTCCTTGGCCTAACACTGCACTAACCCTAACGCGTCCTGACCTTAACTCTAACCTTATCCGAAGCGCTAACCCTAACAATGAAACGCTAGCGCTAACCCTAGGCAATAACCCTCACCCTTCAACGCTAACCCTAGTTTCAAACGGTAACACTAAACGTTAACTCTAAGCCTCCTAACCTTGTTCCGTAACCCTAGTTTCAAGCGGTAACCCTATTTCAAGCGGTAACCCTAGTTTCAAGCGGTAGCCCTAAGCGTTAACTCTAAGCCTAACCTTGTTCCGTAACCCTAGTTTAGAGCAGTAACCCTAGTTTTAAGCGGTAACCCTAGTTTCAAGCGGTAGTCCTAAGCGTTAACTCTAAGCCTAACCTTGTTCCGTAACCCTAGTTTCAAGCGGTAACCCTATTTCAAGAGGTAACCCTAGTTTCAAGCGGTAGCCCTAAGCGTTAACTCTAAGCCTAATTAGCGTCCTCCACGGCCTGAATTGCCCTCGCGTTTACCCAGCCTCTTTTAAGTTTGCTCCATTTTTTTTTTTGTGTGACCTTGCGATGTGTGCGCCTAAAGGCATAGACTACGTTGTTCGGCCATTTTCTGTAGCCGTAAGAGGTCTTCTTAAGTTATAATAGGCCGGACTTAGACTTTCTCAGAGTTGGAAAGTGAGGGCAATTCAACCTCCCTCGTGGTCTCCTACTAAACGTCATCATAACATGCCCAAAAAAGGTAATCAGACAAAGCTAAAGATATCCCTGTGATCCTCTGCTTACCCCGCATTAACCCCTTGATTTACAAAAGTCGATAAAAAACTGAGAAAAAAATGCCGGCTAGGTATAAGTAGTATACTATGTTTTATACCGACTGAGCAGAAAACGTGGCACAAAAAAAAGTCCAAGATTTTTGAAATGTCCAATTTTAATAAAATAAAGGGTTAAGGCTTGAAACTTTCACACGTTAATCACTGTATTATCAATCTATCTTGGCTCAATTTGCAGCTCATTTGATTGAAATATAGATTTTTTAGAGTCATTTTAAGTCTAAGTTTCAGAAATTTTTTAAATGAGGGCAATTCTGATCCTTTTTTTTTGTGGTTGTAACCGACGTACGTTTTTTCCTTTTGGTGCTAAATTTGGTCACCAAATAGTTCCTTTTGCAGTGCAATGTCTAAAATACTTTTTAAGTATAAACCCTTTTATTTCTCCTGCTTATACAGTTCCAAAGTTTCAAAGTGAGGGCATTTCACTCCCTTCTCTGGTCGACTTTTAAAGTACTCTAAAACATTTTTCTCTGAACTTGAGAGAATAATTTTTGCACGTTTTGAAAAAACAATTTATGTACAATATTTCTAGTGAGTGTCAATTGTTTTGGTCAAAATTGCATTGTGCTCTTGACAATTGAATATTGCTCTGTCAAGTTTACTTCAAGGAAAAAACGTCAGTCACTTTAAGGGTGTTTATCAAACTGTATTTTAATCTATGATTAAGATTTTCTTACAAGTTCTTTACCAGTAATTGTAAATTATCGTGTATAAATTCCAGGTTTTTTGGTTGAATTTTCAAGGAGATATGCATTTCTTTCTATTGATGTAAGCCTAAGTGACTGTCAGGAAAAATTCCTTACTCTTGTGTCTGTTTTACCTTTTGGACCTCACGATCACTAATTTCAATTCAAGAAGATTAAATTCTCACCACTGGGAGATCTTGACCTAGCAAACAATCTAAAGTCTTCAACGAATTGTAACCCATTTAAATTTGCAGATCTATTGATGCCCATATCTCGAATTCTGAGGGCATTTCAGACCTTTTTCTAACATTACCTTAGTGTTTTGACACTTTAGTACTGATGCACATTTAATGATAACTCAGTGTAGCTTCCAGATATGAAAAGTGCATTCAAATAACAAGCGAGCCATGCAAATTAAATGCTTTGGACAGTTAAGGCAAGTAAGTTATTGATGTTCAAAAATATGTACCGAAAAAGCACTTCAAACTTGAAGAAAGAAGAATGCTGACCTTTGGGATGATGCATGTCATAACGGAAAACATTGCTTTCTTTGATATTTATTTACATTATTTGTAAAGGCCTTTCCTTAATTCTGACAAAGTTTCAAATGTATTTTCAGCAATACACCGGATATATAGGTCATCTTCTACAACCATGATTTTGCATAATATTTATGTTTTAAAATAACCATTTTACTTGACATGTAACTTTGCCAAAATGCAAGGGTTAGTTGATTTACTTCTTTGAGCAAGGCATCTATGACTCTTCTAAACGTGTGCGCCGTTGTTTTCAATAAATAACAAATTTAATTTTTTTTTGGATTTTTTTTAAATGTTCACTCAATTTTGGTCAGTAGAGCTGCCATATTGGATTTTTCCATTGCGTTTTACAGCTCTTTTTTAATTTTTTTTTCAAATATGTTTATTGCGGTTCAAAAGCACTTTTCATGGTCTTTGTAAGGAGACCTTTTTTGTTGCCCAACGTTGAGAGATAGATTTTTTACAGATTTTCCAATTTTACAATATTCAGCCTTATTAGCTATTCATGAGCTCATTAAAATTCATTTTGAGGGCAATTCTCACTCATGTGCCCCTCTAACTTAAAGGTTGTCTATTCTAATATATTTTTTTAGTCTAATAACTTCAAACTTACACCAATGATATTCCATTAATGGTGCTACTACCTCCAGAGAACAGCTTTAAAAAGAGACAAGGGAACATGTTTCAACATGTTTTTTTTTAACTTGCGACCACTAATTTAAACAAAAGAAGACAATATTCTTGACACAGGGAGATCGTTACTTGGCAAACAATCTAAACTTTTTACAACACCTTAACACTTTAAATTTTTAGATTTATTTCAACTTTCATGAGCTCATTAAAAATTCAATGTGAGGGCAATTCATACCCATGTGCATTGATTAACTTTAAGTTCGTTTATCCTTACCATTTATTAGTCTAATAGCTTGAAATGTGCAACAATGTTAGTCCTATTGTAGTACTACTTGTTCCTGCAAACAGCTATAAAAACAAGTGAAATGCCAATTTTTTACGATTTTTGTGTAGGATTTCTCCCACACAAAGTCAGCGCCAGCGATATTTTTTTGTTTATTTCTTTATTTATTTGTTTGTCTATGAGAGAAAAGTGCTCGTCACGTGGTTTCTAGTTCGGCTGTGTCGACGTGAGAAAACTGGGTTCTAGTATACTGTGTCCTGTTAATGTTTTGTGGACGGCCATTTCTTTTTTACCAAGGTGTGGCTCTATTTATATACCTGATATAAGACCCCCATATAATATTGGGTTGGGTGTATGACATCATCAGCCTTTCATCTGCATATTTTACAGAAATTTGAAATTTAAATATCTCCGGAACTAAGGCAAAAGGTAAACAGTGTTTTTTTCCTTTCATTGAGTTCTATGTGATACAGCTAAAAAATCAAAGTAAATTTACGATTCCTTCTACACTGTACCGGTAGTGTAGCAGCTCCCGTAAGCTTTTAATTCTATTTGTCGTCATCGCGGCAGCTGTTATTGTTTTGTGGCTAGGGGGCATTGTTTCTGTTGTTTGTTCTATTGTACTCTTAAAGGGTTGCAAGCCACTCATGTGAGATCTTGTGAGAGCTGCTACATTGCCCCACTGTATACTGGGTAAATAGACTTGTTGCTTTTAATAATTTGAAATAAATTTGAGTTTAAGATCTTACAACATCATTTGTTTGAAATGTCAATTATTACATTTAACAATACCTTAAGTTAGTTTTTCCCGAGTTCTCTTAAAACTTAAATTATTTTTTCCCCTTCTCAAAGTTTACAACGCGAATCATATAGCATTTACTCGACATATGTGGTTATGTGACTTACAACGCCCTAAATTGAAAGAAATATGATCCTTCAAGTTACAAGATGTAAACATACTAGAAAACTCTTGCTTTATCTTTCAAAAGCTTTACGTTACCTGGGTATATGTCGTTCTAAACGGGGATTTCGAAAATGTTTTATTCTTTTGTCATTATTTCCTATTTTTTGCCTAGTCCCAGTCCCTCTCCAATTGATATACGTTATAATTGAAAGAAAGTTATAGCCACTCGCATAAATCAAAATTGTTCACGCATTACAACTGTAAACTATTGTAAATTTGGATTCAAATTAAAGTAAACAGTTGGGTATGGCAGGTCAGGTGACCAAGGAGCAAAGTTCTTGAAACCAAAAAAATAAAAGCTTCTTTCCAGTACTTTACCCTATGCAGATTTATAAGCGATAGGTTAAATTTATTTTAAATTAGACCACCCCCTCCAAAATATAGCTAGAGTCATTCCTTAATTCACTTGACGACCTCTCCCCCTCAGACATCTACAGGTCTCGGGTTTATAACGGCACACAAGCCTCTCAACCACAACAAGGTAGGACTACTGTGAGAAGAAAAAATTAATAATGGTTTCCCAGTCCCCCCCTTGCCGTATCAAACGACAAGAGTACTACCCGGAGACTGAGCACGTTTGTGGGGCAATCCCCGGGGGGTTGGTTACCCCAGCTCATGTTTGATCCCTGACAAACTGCTCAGCCCCCGGAGGGTATCATCCAGTGACCGGCTGGACTCATTGTGGCCAGGAACTATTTACAATATTTACAATTTTCTGTACAATTAAAATATTCACAATTTTATATACAATATTACTTACAATAAATAAAATATTTTAGGTTTTTGTATGAAACAATTCTATTTACACAATTCTATGTACATGAGTTCAGCTTGGCTGAACTATGCTATTAAATATAAACTTCTTTTTGGCTTTTCTCTTTTTTAAAGAACGCAACGGCACTACAAATTTCATGGAGCAACCACTCAGCAATGAGGGCTCTCCGAGTTCTCCTTGTTAACCTGCCTACTTCTTCTTCTTCTTTAAGATGTTTTTCACCTTTTGATGCACACGCTTGAACTCGTTTCTGAAAAGGAGGTCTTTGAGCTCTTCACTTTCCGACAGGATCAACTCTAGTTCCTTTTTCTTTGGACATTTTGTGACGTTTGCAAATCGTCTTTCCAGAATTTGGTTGTCGTCTGCACTCCACCCTCGACGGGAGGATAAGTTAGTGTTCAAGGAAGCCGTGGAGTCTTTTTCCTGCCACTGTTGAATCCTGTCGTCAGTTGTCTGCGTATCTTCAGGAAGGCTTCTAGGAGCTGTGGCTTTGCAATGGCGAACACGGTCTGCGACCTTCCGGTCCATGTCGGCAATCAGTAGAAGCCCTCGCAACAGGACTGACTCCTGTAAACCTGCTCGAATCCCTTTCAAGGTGATCTTTTTGTTGGAAGAAATCTCCTCCACAAAGATCTTGCTGATCTCAGCCTTCTCACCTTGCGTGAGTGGCCTTTTGGGCTCACTCACTGATGTTACTTGAACAGCAGTGACATCTGGCCTAGTGAGCTCACTCTCTGATGTTACTTGAACAGCAGTGACATCTGGCCTAGTGGGCTCACTCTCTGATGCTAGTTGAACAGCAGTGACATCTGGCCTAGTGGGCTCACTCTCTGATGTTACTTGAGCAGCAGTGACATCTGTCCTAGTGGTCTCACTCTCTGATGCTACTTGAACAGCAGTGACATCTGGTCTAGTGGGCTCACTCTCTGATGTTACTTGAACAGCAGTGACATCTGGCCTATTGGGCTCACTCTCTGATGCTACTTGAACAGCAGTGGCATCTGGCCTAGTGGGCTCACTCTCTGATGTTACTTGAACAGCAGTGACATCTGGCCTAGTGGGCTCACTCTCTGATGTTACTTGAACAGCAGTGACATCTAGCGTAGTGGGCTCACTCTCTGATGTTACTTGAACAGCAGTAACATCTGGCCTAGTGGGCTCACTCTCTGATGTTACTTGAACAGCAGTGACATCTGGCTGGGTCACTGGCTGTGCTGAACTGAATGGAGCACTGTCATCCGACTGGGGCACAGGTTGAAGATCCACTTGAGGTTGGGCTGTTGTTGCTGATGAAGTGTTGCTGGGTCGCTGTGATGGTATGGGCGCTTCACGAGTGCATTGGGAGATAGT
>JAHPZR010020763.1:57500-92089 GCA_019787425.1 Platygyra sinensis | reverse complement strand
GTGTCTTCTTGTTAAGTGCTCTGAAATCCACACACAGTCGTAAACTTTGATCTTTTTTTCGTACACAGACGACTGGAGAGCTGTATGAAGATGATGATTTCTTGATAAAATTCCGGTTTAACAAAACTTCAATGTAGGCCTTAACCTCTGGGTAGAGTGGTTTAGGCACTGCTACATAGTTCTCCTGGACAGGTGTCTGGTCCTCTAAATCTAAGTCAAGTTCCAGGTCAGGGATGCATCCAACATCATCATCATCTTTAGCAAAGGCATCAGCTTCCTCAGCCAACAACTTTAAAGCCATTTCTTTCTGAGCAAGTGTCAGACCTTCCAGGTCTATGTCTTTGATATGCGTGGGAATACACATAGGTGCCACTTCTGACTCTTCATCACATGGCTGAACTGGATTTGTACCTCCTGTTGGATGCCATTGTTGCCACTGTCAGGTTCCTTTATCTTAACTTCAACTGGGGTCACAGACTGTACAAGTTGTAGTCGCCCAAGTGAGGTTCGCCCCCGAAGTACTATCTCATGGTTGGTGTTATTGGTAATGTCAATGTCCACTTGACTTGATTTTCCTTTCTTTACAGTTAGCAATGTTTCGGAGATCTCCAAACCATCAGGCCATGGGTTGGTCTCATCCGGTTCGAACAGTACTGGTGTCGGTCTTCCCACTGGCCCTGTATTCGCTCTGCAGGTGACCCGTAAGCTTTGTTTGGGCGGTATTGTGGTGTCACGCTTAGTAGTTTTTATACAGCAAAGTTCCCCTTGATTGAGGCTCTCAATAAAATTCACAAATACTGAAGCAGTTTGACTGTCCAGATCAGTGAAGCTGGCTGTGATCACTTGAGACAATGCAGCATCCCCATTGCTACCTTTGATAATCTCCTCTATAACATTAAAACCAATTAACGGTGAGTCCAAACATTGTTCCGTAACAAGAAATGGAACTTTCAAATCATGGTTACAAGACGACAGTCTGAAATTCAGCTCCACCCATCCTATGTATGGCATCTCTCTGCCGTTTGCAGCAGTCAAGTTCAGTTTAGTATCCAGTAACTCTGATATATCTTTGACAGCAACACCAGGAAAATTCCTCAAGAATTCATTGGATATGATCGAGACTTGGGCCCCTGTGTCCCACAACACTTCTACTAAATGACCATTGATCTCTCCATTAACAGTGCATCGTTTCCCCACCAATCCTACCACCGTAGCATGTTGTCGTGGTGTCAGATGACTAACAAAGGTACTATCACTAGGGTCCAAGGGCTTATTTTCTTTGTTTGACAGGTGCAAAATTGCAGTGCATAACACTTTGTGTTCTGGCCAGTGCTTCTTTTGACAAGCCCGATTACAGTATTTCACAGCCTTACATTTTGAACATTGCAAGAACTTTATTCTCTCCAACTGAACTTGGCCACAACCATTACATTGATGGGACTTGTAGCTGTTGCTGTCGACTATTCTGTGTCCCGCCTGAATAGTCACTGGCCGTTTCCCTCACGACTACCCCGATTCCGACCTCTAGGACGTTTACGAGCTACATGGCGAGGGCTACCACAAGCAAAACAGTGGTCACATTCCTCTCCTCTTCCACGCTCTTTGCAGTTTTGACAACCCCAACTTAGGTACTTTGGCTGGTAACTACCTCCACGGCCTCGGTAGGGGAATCGACCCCAGTCTGGTGTTGATGCTTGACTGCTCTGGGCATTCACTCTACCTTGGAGGTCGTTAATTGCTGATTTCATCTGGCGGATTTCAGAGAGGATTTTTTGGCTCCCATCCCCATGTGGGTTCTTGGTCCTCGGTTCCTCTTCCCCTTTGGGTACTTCACAGAAATTCACTTTGGTCGTTTTTTGATGTTCTGTGGCCAATTTTGTATTTCGCTCAGCTTGCTGTGACGCTAGTTCATTAACTTGTTTCATAAGTTCCCCATCAGTAAGCCCTGGGGTGCGGAGGGTCGCTCTCAGGTTTGACGCAAAAATATCATCACGAAGACCCATTTCAAAGGATTTTGCAAATGTCTGCTGAATCAGTGAAAGGCCATAATTAAACTCACAATCTGATTCCTGACTGGCAAAATTTACCTTGTTACGCAGGTCTAAGGCACGAAGTAGCAATTGCTGAGGTGACTCATTGCTTTGCTGGCATACTGTTGCGAGTTGTTGGTAAACCTCTGACGCAGCGTTCTCCCGGTAGTGCACACGGAGAATTCGGCGTAATTTTGGAAGGGAGAGATCACATAATGTTTCCACGTAACTCCTAAGACTACTATGGGGCGAAATAGCACGAATCACCGCATCCACAATTTCACTTTCTTTGTAACCACGTTTAAGACCAGAGGCTATTTGATGCATTAGTGACCCAAAAGACAATTTTTCTGTTTGTCCCGGTTCGCCAATCTGTCCTGAAAGTTTAAATTCTCTGGGCAGCAAGGATGGGACTGCTTTTGTTTTCTCCAGCTGACTCAAAATTTGTTCTGCTTCCCCTTGTTCGGTCTCCTCTCTTTTGTTTGAGGCTTAAGTGGTCAAGGAACTGTGCCAGATGTATGGTATTAAGAAATCCCATAGTTCACCATACCACCCTGAGGGAAATGGACAGTGTGAGCGGTTCAATCGCACCCTCCATGACCTTCTTCACACCCTACCACCCAAGAAGAAAAGGAAGTGGCCTGAGCACCTAAAGGAACTTTGCTATGCATACAATGCAACACCACATTCCTCTACAGCATACTCCCCACACTACTTGTTGTTTGGCACTGATCGTAAGCTGCCTGTTGATCTCCTCAATGGACAGGAAGATCCAGCAAGTAACAATGGAGAGTGGCTTACCCTTCACCACAATTGTTTGTGTGATGCTCATCAGCAAGCACAAGACAAGCTTAGAGCAGAAGCTAAACTGCGGAAGCAACAGTTCGACAGCCGCAGGAATATCAAACCGGATGACATCTTGATTGGAGAGAGAGTGTCTACTCGTAGCCACCCTACAGGAAGAGCAAAGATCCAAGACAAATGGAACTCCAAGGTGTACAAAGTAGTCAATCGCCATGACAATGTCTACGAAATTGAACCTACTGATGGTCAAGGACCCACCAGAACAGTCAATCATTCTGAACTGCAAGTCTGCCCCAAACCCAAGCCAAGGTTACCACCATGGTTTCCACCAAGAGTTTGCCGGCGTCCCCCAAGGATCAACAGAGCGCTATCCAGTGGAAGTTCTGGTTGCTCTTCGGATGACTCTGATGATATCTTCATTGCTCTCAGAACCAATCAGAACCCAGCACCAATTCCAGTTCCAGAACCAGAAAGACCAGCCCTGCGTCGTTCTGCAAGGCTTAACAAGGGACAACATGCCAACCCCTATCGTCAGCCAAGGACAATCAATAACTAACTTTACAGTTTAGTTACCTTTAATGATGTTACATGTAATGGTTAGGTAGCATTACGTTCTGTTGCTTTATTTTCTACTTGCATGAGGACATAGCAAGCAAAAGTAGGGGGGAATGTGACAAAGTCACTTTAGTTCATTTATAGTTCTTATTTTCAAACTATTTTATTAGGGTTTAACATTATTCTTCTTGCTATTTGAGTTATTTTCCTACATTAGTTTGGTTTCCTTACACACCTTATTTTGGTTTGTGGTTGTGATTCATTCCCACACACTTCCCTTAGCTAAATCCTGTTGTGTAGGAGAAGTTACCTCCTGTAGTTCCCTTAGGTAAATCCTGTATTTGTGGGCAAATACAAATACACTCCCTGGCCTTATTTGGTTTAGAGTTATTCCTACAGTTTCCTCAAATCTGTAATAGAGACCTTACGATCTGACAATGGCGACGGCAACGGCAACGTGAGAAGTCTGGGTCGAGCAGCGTCACGTGCTGTTGGCGTTCCCGCCAAAATTGAGATTACTAATTTTACGAGCGGGAACGTTGACGATGGCCATTGATGTCGACGAAAGTTTTTTCAAAACTATGCCTAAGTTTCGTGACACCATTCTCCTGGCTCATGCTTCCCGTTTGATTAACGCTGAAGAATTCGTGCTACTCTACGATTTACACAAGCCTAAAAATCTGGATTTACCCTACACAAACTAAGAGCGCTTCGATCTCGACAAGATGACAGATGATGAATGTAAAACTGAGTTTAGATTTTACAAGAATGACATCTACAACTTGGCAGATGTATTGACTTTACCAGATCGAATTGTTTGCTACAATGGTGTAAATGTCGACATGGTTGAGGCATTGTGTATTTTTCTAAAAAGATTTGCCTATGCCTGTAGATACGTAGACATGATACCCAGATTTGGAAGGCCGGAACCACAACTGTGTATGATCTCAAATGCTGTTATGAACGAGTTGTATCAAACATGGAACCGCCTTCTTACTGATTTGAACCAGGATTGGTTAAGCCCCAATCATTTAGAGGGGTTTGCTGCTGCAGTTCACACCAAGGGAGCTGCTCTTGACAACTGTGGGGGTTTGTTGATGGTACTGTGAGGCCCATTTGCCGACCAGGACAAAACCAAAAGTGCTTATACAATGGCCACAAAAAATTCCATGCTATAAAGTTTCAATCTATTGCAGCACCCAGTGGTCTTGTTGCCAACCTATTTGGGCCTGTCGAGGGAAAGAGACATGATAGTGGAATGTTAGCTAGATCTGGAGTGTTAAACCAATTGCAACGATTTTCGGTGGACACAAATGGGACCCCCCTATGTATTTATGGAGATCCAGCATATCCCCTTCGCCTACATCTGCAAGGACCTTTTCAAGGAGCTGGACTAACTCCCATACAGCATGCATGGAATGAATCTATGAGTGAAGTTAGAGTTTCTGTTGAATGGATTTTTGGTGATATAATAAATTATTTTAAATTTCTGGACTTCAAAAAAAACTTGAAAATAAGTTTAAGTGCTGTTGGCAAAATGTATGTGACATGTGCCCTTCTTCACAATGCTCGTGTTTGTTGTTATGGATCCACCACATCAGACTACTTTGATGTTTCTCCCCCAGAAATTGGGGATTATTTTCACTAAGTCTGCCAAACAGGTTTTACAAAAGTTAAATAACACTTTTCCTTTGGAAAACTGAACTGCTTTTAATTAAAAAATGATACATTTGAGAAAGGCTAACATATTGGAATTAAAGTGAAGTAAATGCCACCAAACAAAACATTTAATGAGAACAAATAATGGCGAGCATGTTTACAGAGAGTAATGCAATTCTATAGTTCGATAAGCCCTATTGCCTTAATAAAGGTTAAGTACCAGTTCCTTCAGCCCTAACCACCTTAAAAACAGGGTTTTGGTACTGTCATAACATGTCATGTCACATAACATGTCAGTGGCTTTCAAAGGATAGTAATATTAAGCAACGTTTCCTTCACAGTTATATATGTAAACCAATAATAATTACTAAAATTCTTTAATTTTTAACTTCCTTAAAAATGTTCTCAAGTTAATAAAAATGTGAACTCTTTGTGCATTTAAATGACCTCTTGCATAGATTGATCAGCATCACTTATTGGCAAACTTTTTCATTAGCTCCATAAGTGCAAGGGTTTGTTGTTGGTGCTGTTGCATCATGTTTGCATTCATTTGCATAAACTGCTGCATTTGCTGCTGCTGAAGCTGCTGAATATCTCTAGTTTGCTTGTTCATCATATCAAACTGCTGTTGTCTTCCTTCCTGCTCCTTTGCTTGCAGTGCTAACTCTTGCCTTTTTATCTCCAATTCATCGCGCTTCAAAGTAGCTTCTACTTCTGCCCTATCTTTCATGTAAGCCAGAGTGTTTGCACCACTAGCTCTACTCTTTTTCGGTCTTGCTCCTTGCTGTTCATCAGCATTCCTTTTTGCACTATCTTTAAAAGTTTCCAATGATCTCTTCCGCATTTCCTCTGCTTTCTTTGCTTCTTCTTCCTGGTTCTGCTTTTTTTGATCTGTGATTTTGTCAGACTCATCAAAGAGTTCAATGGCTTCATCCAACAGTTGATCTAGCTCGTTGTCCTCTTCAGGGGCAATACCTGAGGCTCTGTCTTCTTCCCTGACTTTTTTCCTTCTTCTCTTTTCCATTGTAGAATAGTGGTCACGAACAGACCGTTGAGTAACACGGAATTGGGGATGAGTAATAGCATTTAAGGATACTGCCAGCTTCTCCCAATCATCTCCTCTCTCACTGGTTCCTTTCTTGTGCAGCCATGGCTGCAAAAGCATCAATTCCCTCAACATAAGCAGTTCGTGTTCTTCAGTCCATTTCATTGACTGACTGAAAGTGCAGTGCAACAAAATTACTTCATGAGGAAGAAATATAAGTATATCAGCAAAATTTGTTATCAATAAAATTATCATGTGCAAATTGAACTCTGACTTTTTTCTCCTTACATGTATTATAGTCTTCCAAGAAAAAATTTAGCTTAACTTGTTGACAGATAAGAAATGATCATGAAAAAATACATGATAGCTCTCCTTTGGCTTTCAAATGAAGGAAACATACAGTATAATTAATAAAAAAATTTGTAGCATTCGCGAGCAAAATACATAAATCTCAGATTTTGTAAAATAATTCTTATTTTAAAATTAGGAACTGGCTATGGAATGTGAACATCTCTGTTTTTTATTTGTTTTTGATTCGGTTATAACTATAGCAATATTTCAGGTAGTCAGGAATTTGTCGATAGAACTGTTAAATCCAGCCAGCTAGTTCCTTGTAAAATAAGCTTAACCTACGTTTGTAAATGAAAATTAGCTGATCATGAATGAAAACAAATTATACAGTTTGAATAAGAGTCGAATCTTGTACCGTTGCGACTTGCCGACAAAATCTCTCTACTTTTTTCTAGTAAAACCAAATAAAAATTAAGCTTAATTGTTCTCTTTTTTCGACTGAGAAAAAAAAGAAAAGTAATTTATAAGATAGCTCAACGAGAGCAAGTTAAGTACAATCACAAACACTGAGAAACTGCAAAATAAATCGAATCTCTCTCCATTCAGTTTGTGGTCGTGTACAAAAGACTCCACGCTCTGTTCGTTCCAGACATATCATACAAACTAATTTTCTTTCAATTTAGCCGCAAAGTTTCGTTTTTACCTTGATTCCTTTGCGATGCTTCGGTCTGGTTAATCCCACGTTTTCGTACAACGTCAAACAAGGTTTCTCGACGTCCGCGCGGGAAGGGACACCGCCGTCTCAGAAATCTACTCATGCGCAGTACGCAACCGGAAGTAAAAAAGTCCCACGTCGCCGTTGCCGTTGTCGGATCGTAAGGTCCCTAATAAATTGACTACCACTTGCTCGCCAAGTTCAGTTGATTCAGTTGGTTTATTCTGAGCTATACTCAAGTCCTCAAGTAAAGCACTGGTGTAGTTCACATGTTATTTTCTCAATAGCCCTTGGTATGTAAATACATTAACTAGTTTTGTACTTTCTTTTAGCGCTTAGGTTTAGTTCATTTCTTTTGTTTCAATAGTCACAGTTAGCAATTGCTTTTTAGTTGCCTTCACTAGCTTGTATTTTCGTTTAGTATTATTTCTTAGCTTTCTTGACCTTTAGTCTAGCACAGCATGTAGTTTAATTTCTGTTCGTTTATTTCTAGTTTTTTGCTAGTGAATATTGTGTTTTTCGCTTACCACATATCCTTTTTGATTACTTGTGATTGCTTGCACAAATCCAAATTCATTTCTGTTCTTTTATACCCTTTTGTGGCTCGTTTTTATCACTGTAATTACTTGTGTGACTTGCTAGTATACAGCTTAGCACTATTGTGTAATCTGGTAACTTGAACCTTTAGTTCTGTATTTCATGTAATACTCAGCAACTGTTGACAGTTTCTTGTCACACAATTTCCTGTTTCTTTGTTTTTGTCATGCAATCTTCTTATTTGCAATAGTTATTTTGTTATTACTTAGTTTAACTAGCTTATTTTGTTTCGTTTTACTCTTTTTAGCATTAGGCTTATTTTAGTTTGTTTATTGTATTTCTGTGTTACTCGTTCCCGTTTTGTTTTGCTCCTTGTTGCTGTTGTTATTCTCCATTATTTTGCCAATAAACTCGTAAATCGTAACTCGTATCAGTCGTTGCTACGTCGACCGTCTTGGCCGTCTTACATTAGTTTGCAGTAAAAAAATACAGTGAGATTCAAACCTGACTATTGTTTCTTTAGTAATGCCGACTCTTGTTAGCTGATTATTCCCGTGTCAACTCAAATTCAAATACCAATAAAATGTTGTTGATGGTGTCTTTGAGACCCCTCCCCCCCAACCCCTCTTACCTCAAAGGTGGGGTCCTGTTTGAGTGTAGCATTAGTTTTGACCAGTTCCTGAGGCGAAAAAGAATAATCCCCGAAACTTTGGCACGTTTATTTATTACTCTTCTACGATATTTCTATTTCTTGACTCAATTAATGAAATGGTAAGCCATTTTTTTTTCACTTGCGTGATAATTAAGCTTACTTGCGTGATGTGAAATCTATATAGATCAAACGAAGATCGAGGTTCTAAATAGTTTGAATTCAGATATACAGACGAAATTCAATGCTTGTGTGTCACTTTTGCATGAAAAATCCACATCCTGTCTCTATTTGTTCCCAACTTTACCAAGTGTATGACATTTGATTTGACCGCTGTTGTTTAGTTAGCCAATCAGATAGCACTTGCGCGATTTACCGCAGACCGTTTTCACGCATCAACAAACCCGAAATAGCCTCCAAATTCTTTTTTCAAAGAAATTCTCCGATCCCTGAGACTCCTGCAAGTTAACAGGAAAAAGGCCGATTTTTTCCGTGATTTGGATACAAATAGTAGTCTGTGTTAACTTGAAGAGTTTGTGTTCCGCTCGGGGTGGTAAGCAAATTATTTTCAAAGAATGCTGATTCAATTCTGCTTTTTTCACCTAGCAAATCTTATTCGTATCCATTCATTCCTCGGAATGTTTACGAATTTTGTCTATTTCACATCACTTTGAAAGCTATTTGCAACGAACAGGGCTCGTTTTTAATGCGCTAATAATGGTTGTGAAATTCATACATGCGAGAAGCAGGGGTAGGATGTGGATTTTTCCTGCAAAGTGACACAACAAGCCTTGAATTTCGTCTGTATATCTGAATTTCAAACTCTATTTAGAACCTCGATCTTCGTTTGATCTATATAGATTTCACATCACGCAAGTAAGCTTAATTATCACGCAAGTGAAAAAAAAATGGCTTACCATTTCATTAATTGAGTCAAGAAATAGAAATATCGTAGAAGAGTAATAAATAAACGTGCCAAAGTTTTCGGGGATTATTCGTTTTCGCCTCAGGAACTGGTCAAAACTAATGCTACACTCAAACAGGACCCACCTTTGAGGTAAGAGGGGTTGGGGGGTGAGGGGTCTCAACAGACACCATCAACAACATTTTATTGGTATTTGAATTTGAGTTGACACGGGAATAATCAGCTAACAAGAGTCGGCATTACTAAAGAAACAATAGTCAGGTTTGAATCTCACTGTATTTTTTTACTGCAAACTAATGTAAGACGGCCAAGACGGTCGACGTAGCAACGACAGATACGAGTTTACGATTTACGAGTTTATTGGCAAAATAATGGAGAATAACAACAGGAACAAGGAGCAAAACAAAACGGGAACGAGTAACACTGAAATACAATAAACAAACTAAAATAAGCCTAATGCTGAAAAAAGAGTAAAACGAAACAAAATAAGCTAGTTAAACTAAGTAATAACAAAATAACTATTGCAAATAAGAAGATTGCATGACAAAAACAAAGAAACAGGAAATTGTGTGACAAGAAACTGTCAACAGTTGCTGAGTATTACATGAAATACAGAACTAAAGGTTCAAGTTACCAGATTACACAATAGTGCTAAGCTGTATACTAGCAAGTCACACAAGTAATTACAAGTGATAAAAACGAGCCACAAAAGGGTATAAAAGAACAGAAATGAATTTGGATTTGTGCAAGCAATCACAAGTAATCAAAAAGGATATGTGGTAAGCGAAAAAACACAATATTCACTAGCAAAAAACTAGAAATAAACGAACAGAAATTAAACTACATGCTGTGCTAGACTAAAGGTCAAGAAAGCTAAGAAATAATACTAAACGAAAATACAAGCTAGTAAAGGCAACTAAAAAAGCAATTGCTAACTGTGACTATTGAAACAAAAGAAATGAACTAAACCTAAGCGCTAAAAGAAAAAGTACAAAACTAGTTAATGTATTTACATACCAAGGGCTATTGAGAAAATAGCATGTGAACTACACCAGTGCTTGACTTGAGAACTTGAGTATAGCTCAGAATAAACCAACTGAATCAACTGAACTTGGCGAGCAAGTGGTAGTCAATTTATTAGGGACCTTACGATCCGACAACGGCAACGGCGACGTGGGACTTTTTTACTTCCGGTTGCGTACTGCGCATGAGTAGATTTCTGAGACGGCGGTGTCCCTTCCCGCGCGGACGTCGAGAAACCTTGTTTGACGTTGTACGAAAACGTGGGATTAACCAGACCGAAGCATCGCAAAGGAATCAAGGTAAAAACGAAACTTTGCGGCTAAATTGAAAGAAAATTAGTTTGTATGATATGTCTGGAACGAACAGAGCGTGGAGTCTTTTGTACACGACCACAAACTGAATGGAGAGAGATTCGATTTATTTTGCAGTTTCTCAGTGTTTGTGATTGTACTTAACTTGCTCTCGTTGAGCTATCTTATAAATTACTTTTCTTTTTTTTCTCAGTCGAAAAAAGAGAACAATTAAGCTTAATTTTTATTTGGTTTTACTAGAAAAAAGTAGAGAGATTTTGTCGGCAAGTCGCAACGGTACAAGATTCGACTCTTATTCAAACTGTATAATTTGTTTTCATTCATGATCAGCTAATTTTCATTTACAAACGTAGGTTAAGCTTATTTTACAAGGAACTAGCTGGCTGGATTTAACAGTTCTATCGACAAATTCCTGACTACCTGAAATATTGCTATAGTTATAACCGAATCAAAAACAAATAAAAAAACAGAGATGTTCACATTCCATAGCCAGTTCCTAATTTTAAAATAAGAATTATTTTACAAAATCTGAGATTTATGTATTTTGCTCGCGAATGCTACAAATTTTTTTATTAATTATACTGTATGTTTCCTTCATTTGAAAGCCAAAGGAGAGCTATCATGTATTTTTTCATGATCATTTCTTATCTGTCAACAAGTTAAGCTAAATTTTTTCTTGGAAGACTATAATACATGTAAGGAGAAAAAAGTCAGAGTTCAATTTGCACATGATAATTTTATTGATAACAAATTTTGCTGATATACTTATATTTCTTCCTCATGAAGTAATTTTGTTGCACTGCACTTTCAGTCAGTCAATGAAATGGACTGAAGAACACGAACTGCTTATGTTGAGGGAATTGATGCTTTTGCAGCCATGGCTGCACAAGAAAGGAACCAGTGAGAGAGGAGATGATTGGGAGAAGCTGGCAGTATCCTTAAATGCTATTACTCATCCCCAATTCCGTGTTACTCAACGGTCTGTTCGTGACCACTATTCTACAATGGAAAAGAGAAGAAGGAAAAAAGTCAGGGAAGAAGACAGAGCCTCAGGTATTGCCCCTGAAGAGGACAACGAGCTAGATCAACTGTTGGATGAAGCCATTGAACTCTTTGATGAGTCTGACAAAATCACAGATCAAAAAAAGCAGAACCAGGAAGAAGAAGCAAAGAAAGCAGAGGAAATGCGGAAGAGATCATTGGAAACTTTTAAAGATAGTGCAAAAAGGAATGCTGATGAACAGCAAGGAGCAAGACCGAAAAAGAGTAGAGCTAGTGGTGCAAACACTCTGGCTTACATGAAAGATAGGGCAGAAGTAGAAGCTACTTTGAAGCGCGATGAATTGGAGATAAAAAGGCAAGAGTTAGCACTGCAAGCAAAGGAGCAGGAAGGAAGACAACAGCAGTTTGATATGATGAACAAGCAAACTAGAGATATTCAGCAGCTTCAGCAGCAGCAAATGCAGCAGTTTATGCAAATGAATGCAAACATGATGCAACAGCACCAACAACAAACCCTTGCACTTATGGAGCTAATGAAAAAGTTTGCCAATAAGTGATGCTGATCAATCTATGCAAGAGGTCATTTAAATGCACAAAGAGTTCACATTTTTATTAACTTGAGAACATTTTTAAGGAAGTTAAAAATTAAAGAATTTTAGTAATTATTATTGGTTTACATATATAACTGTGAAGGAAACGTTGCTTAATATTACTATCCTTTGAAAGCCACTGACATGTTATGTGACATGACATGTTATGACAGTACCAAAACCCTGTTTTTAAGGTGGTTAGGGCTGAAGGAACTGGTACTTAACCTTTATTAAGGCAATAGGGCTTATCGAACTATAGAATTGCATTACTCTCTGTAAACATGCTCGCCATTATTTGTTCTCATTAAATGTTTTGTTTGGTGGCATTTACTTCACTTTAATTCCAATATGTTAGCCTTTCTCAAATGTATCATTTTTTAATTAAAAGCAGTTCAGTTTTCCAAAGGAAAAGTGTTATTTAACTTTTGTAAAACCTGTTTGGCAGACTTAGTGAAAATAATCCCCAATTTCTGGGGGAGAAACATCAAAGTAGTCTGATGTGGTGGATCCATAACAACAAACACGAGCATTGTGAAGAAGGGCACATGTCACATACATTTTGCCAACAGCACTTAAACTTATTTTCAAGTTTTTTTTGAAGTCCAGAAATTTAAAATAATTTATTATATCACCAAAAATCCATTCAACAGAAACTCTAACTTCACTCATAGATTCATTCCATGCATGCTGTATGGGAGTTAGTCCAGCTCCTTGAAAAGGTCCTTGCAGATGTAGGCGAAGGGGATATGCTGGATCTCCATAAATACATAGGGGGGTCCCATTTGTGTCCACCGAAAATCGTTGCAATTGGTTTAACACTCCAGATCTAGCTAACATTCCACTATCATGTCTCTTTCCCTCGACAGGCCCAAATAGGTTGGCAACAAGACCACTGGGTGCTGCAATAGATTGAAACTTTATAGCATGGAATTTTTTGTGGCCATTGTATAAGCACTTTTGGTTTTGTCCTGGTCGGCAAATGGGCCTCACAGTACCATCAACAAACCCCCAACAGTTGTCAAGAGCAGCTCCCTTGGTGTGAACTGCAGCAGCAAACCCCTCTAAATGATTGGGGCTTAACCAATCCTGGTTCAAATCAGTAAGAAGGCGGTTCCATGTTTGATACAACTCGTTCATAACAGCATTTGAGATCATACACAGTTGTGGTTCCGGCCTTCCAAATCTGGGTATCATGTCTACGTATCTACAGGCATAGGCAAATCTTTTTAGAAAAATACACAATGCCTCAACCATGTCGACATTTACACCATTGTAGCAAACAATTCGATCTGGTAAAGTCAATACATCTGCCAAGTTGTAGATGTCATTCTTGTAAAATCTAAACTCAGTTTTACATTCATCATCTGTCATCTTGTCGAGATCGAAGCGCTCTTAGTTTGTGTAGGGTAAATCCAGATTTTTAGGCTTGTGTAAATCGTAGAGTAGCACGAATTCTTCAGCGTTAATCAAACGGGAAGCATGAGCCAGGAGAATGGTGTCACGAAACTTAGGCATAGTTTTGAAAAAACTTTCGTCGACATCAATGGCCATCGTCAACGTTCCCGCTCGTAAAATTAGTAATCTCAATTTTGGCGGGAACGCCAACAGCACGTGACGCTGCTCGACCCAGACTTCTCACGTTGCCGTTGCCGTCGCCATTGTCAGATCGTAAGGTCTCTATTACAGATTTGAGGAAACTGTAGGAATAACTCTAAACCAAATAAGGCCAGGGAGTGTATTTGTATTTGCCCACAAATACAGGATTTACCTAAGGGAACTACAGGAGGTAACTTCTCCTACACAACAGGATTTAGCTAAGGGAAGTGTGTGGGAATGAATCACAACCACAAACCAAAATAAGGTGTGTAAGGAAACCAAACTAATGTAGGAAAATAACTCAAATAGCAAGAAGAATAATGTTAAACCCTAATAAAATAGTTTGAAAATAAGAACTATAAATGAACTAAAGTGACTTTGTCACATTCCCCCCTACTTTTGCTTGCTATGTCCTCATGCAAGTAGAAAATAAAGCAACAGAACGTAATGCTACCTAACCATTACATGTAACATCATTAAAGGTAACTAAACTGTAAAGTTAGTTATTGATTGTCCTTGGCTGACGATAGGGGTTGGCATGTTGTCCCTTGTTAAGCCTTGCAGAACGACGCAGGGCTGGTCTTTCTGGTTCTGGAACTGGAATTGGTGCTGGGTTCTGATTGGTTCTGAGAGCAATGAAGATATCATCAGAGTCATCCGAAGAGCAACCAGAACTTCCACTGGATAGCGCTCTGTTGATCCTTGGGGGACGCCGGCAAACTCTTGGTGGAAACCATGGTGGTAACCTTGGCTTGGGTTTGGGGCAGACTTGCAGTTCAGAATGATTGACTGTTCTGGTGGGTCCTTGACCATCAGTAGGTTCAATTTCGTAGACATTGTCATGGCGATTGACTACTTTGTACACCTTGGAGTTCCATTTGTCTTGGATCTTTGCTCTTCCTGTAGGGTGGCTACGAGTAGACACTCTCTCTCCAATCAAGATGTCATCCGGTTTGATATTCCTGCGGCTGTCGAACTGTTGCTTCCGCAGTTTAGCTTCTGCTCTAAGCTTGTCTTGTGCTTGCTGATGAGCATCACACAAACAATTGTGGTGAAGGGTAAGCCACTCTCCATTGTTACTTGCTGGATCTTCCTGTCCATTGAGGAGATCAACAGGCAGCTTACGATCAGTGCCAAACAACAAGTAGTGTGGGGAGTATGCTGTAGAGGAATGTGGTGTTGCATTGTATGCATAGCAAAGTTCCTTTAGGTGCTCAGGCCACTTCCTTTTCTTCTTGGGTGGTAGGGTGTGAAGAAGGTCATGGAGGGTGCGATTGAACCGCTCACACTGTCCATTTCCCTCAGGGTGGTATGGTGAACTATGGGATTTCTTAATACCATACATCTGGCACAGTTCCTTGACCACTTAAGCCTCAAACAAAAGAGAGGAGACCGAACAAGGGGAAGCAGAACAAATTTTGAGTCAGCTGGAGAAAACAAAAGCAGTCCCATCCTTGCTGCCCAGAGAATTTAAACTTTCAGGACAGATTGGCGAACCGGGACAAACAGAAAAATTGTCTTTTGGGTCACTAATGCATCAAATAGCCTCTGGTCTTAAACGTGGTTACAAAGAAAGTGAAATTGTGGATGCGGTGATTCGTGCTATTTCGCCCCATAGTAGTCTTAGGAGTTACGTGGAAACATTATGTGATCTCTCCCTTCCAAAATTACGCCGAATTCTCCGTGTGCACTACCGGGAGAACGCTGCGTCAGAGGTTTACCAACAACTCGCAACAGTATGCCAGCAAAGCAATGAGTCACCTCAGCAATTGCTACTTCGTGCCTTAGACCTGCGTAACAAGGTAAATTTTGCCAGTCAGGAATCAGATTGTGAGTTTAATTATGGCCTTTCACTGATTCAGCAGACATTTGCAAAATCCTTTGAAATGGGTCTTCGTGATGATATTTTTGCGTCAAACCTGAGAGCGACCCTCCGCACCCCAGGGCTTACTGATGGGGAACTTATGAAACAAGTTAATGAACTAGCGTCACAGCAAGCTGAGCGAAATACAAAATTGGCCACAGAACATCAAAAAACGACCAAAGTGAATTTCTGTGAAGTACCCAAAGGGGAAGAGGAACCGAGGACCAAGAACCCACATGGGGATGGGAGCCAAAAAATCCTCTCTGAAATCCGCCAGATGAAATCAGCAATTAACGACCTCCAAGGTAGAGTGAATGCCCAGAGCAGTCAAGCATCAACACCAGACTGGGGTCGATTCCCCTACCGAGGCCGTGGAGGTAGTTACCAGCCAAAGTACCTAAGTTGGGGTTGTCAAAACTGCAAAGAGCGTGGAAGAGGAGAGGAATGTGACCACTGTTTTGCTTGTGGTAGCCCTCGCCATGTAGCTCGTAAACGTCCTAGAGGTCGGAATCGGGGTAGTCGTGAGGGAAACGGCCAGTGACTATTCAGGCGGGACACAGAATAGTCGACAGCAACAGCTACAAGTCCCATCAATGTAATGGTTGTGGCCAAGTTCAGTTGGAGAGAATAAAGTTCTTGCAATGTTCAAAATGTAAGGCTGTGAAATACTGTAATCGGGCTTGTCAAAAGAAGCACTGGCCAGAACACAAAGTGTTATGCACTGCAATTTTGCACCTGTCAAACAAAGAAAATAAGCCCTTGGACCCTAGTGATAGTACCTTTGTTAGTCATCTGACACCACGACAACATGCTACGGTGGTAGGATTGGTGGGGAAACGATGCACTGTTAATGGAGAGATCAATGGTCATTTAGTAGAAGTGTTGTGGGACACAGGGGCCCAAGTCTCGATCATATCCAATGAATTCTTGAGGAATTTTCCTGGTGTTGCTGTCAAAGATATATCAGAGTTACTGGATACTAAACTGAACTTGACTGCTGCAAACGGCAGAGAGATGCCATACATAGGATGGGTGGAGCTGAATTTCAGACTGTCGTCTTGTAACCATGATTTGAAAGTTCCATTTCTTGTTACGGAACAATGTTTGGACTCACCGTTAATTGGTTTTAATGTTATAGAGGAGATTATCAAAGGTAGCAATGGGGATGCTGCATTGTCTCAAGTGATCACAGCCAGCTTCACTGATCTGGACAGTCAAACTGCTTCAGTATTTGTGAATTTTATTGAGAGCCTCAATCAAGGGGAACTTTGCTGTATAAAAACTACTAAGCGTGACACCACAATACCGCCCAAACAAAGCTTACGGGTCACCTGCAGAGCGAATACAGGGCCAGTGGGAAGACCGACACCAGTACTGTTCGAACCGGATGAGACCAACCCATGGCCTGATGGTTTGGAGATCTCCGAAACATTGCTAACTGTAAAGAAAGGAAAATCAAGTCAAGTGGACATTGACATTACCAATAACACCAACCATGAGATAGTACTTCGGGGGCGAACCTCACTTGGGCGACTACAACTTGTACAGTCTGTGACCCCAGTTGAAGTTAAGATAAAGGAACCTGACAGTGGCAACAATGGCATCCAACAGGAGGTACAAATCCAGTTCAGCCATGTGATGAAGAGTCAGAAGTGGCACCTATGTGTATTCCCACGCATATCAAAGACATAGACCTGGAAGGTCTGACACTTGCTCAGAAAGAAATGGCTTTAAAGTTGTTGGCTGAGGAAGCTGATGCCTTTGCTAAAGATGATGATGATGTTGGATGCATCCCTGACCTGGAACTTGACTTAGATTTAGAGGACCAGACACCTGTCCAGGAGAACTATGTAGCAGTGCCTAAACCACTCTACCCAGAGGTTAAGGCCTACATTGAAGTTTTGTTAAACCGGAATTTTATCAAGAAATCATCATCTTCATACAGCTCTCCAGTCGTCTGTGTACGAAAAAAAGATCAAAGTTTACGACTGTGTGTGGATTTCAGAGCACTTAACAAGAAGACACGACCTGACTGTCACCCGATACCCCGAATACAAGAAATGCTGGACAAACTCGGTGGGAACTTCTGGTTTTCTGTCCTTGATCAGGGGAAAGCCTATCATCAAGGATTCATGAGTCCCAGCAGCCAACCTCTGACAGCTTCACTCCATGGGGCCTTTATGAATGGGTTTGGATACCATTTGGCCTTTCCCGAGCACCTGGAGCATTCCAACGTTTTATGGAAAACTGTCTGGGAGACTTGCGGGACACTGTTTGTGTACCGTATCTGGATGACATTATCATATTTAGTAACACTTTTGAGGAACACATTGAAAATTCACGTAAGGTCCTTCGACGATTGAGAGAGCATGGAGTCAAACTGAAACCTCGGAAATGTAAACTGTTCAAGAGAGAGGTCACATTTCTTGGACGTGTTGTGTCTGAAGTTGGCTACAAGCTAGATCCATCCAGTATCAAGCCAGTCCTCGCACTCAAAAACTCTCCTCCTAAGACAGTCAACGAAGTGCGCAAGCTTATGGGTTTCCTGAACTACTACCGCCGATATGTCAAGAACTTTTCAAGAATTGCCAAGCCCATTTACGATCTGGTGAAGATGGCTAGTCAACCCCACAGGAAGGTCAGCAGGATAGAACGAAGAAGGGTTGCAGTACTAATGGCCAAATACCTGCGAGACACCCAGTGGACTGGACTGACATTCACCAATCTGCTCTGGAGACACTGATTGACTTAATCACAAGTGCTGCAGTGATGGCATATCCAGACTTCCAGAAACATTCGTTGTTCATACCGATGCCTCAAAGGAAGGGTTAGGTGCTGTGCTGTATCAGTATCGGGATGAAATTCTCCGTGTTGTTGCATATGGATCTCGCAACCTTACACCAGCCTACACTCTAGGAAGTTGGAATTCCTGGCGCTCAAGTGGGCAAGCTGCGATCAGTCTCGAGACTATCTCTTTTACGCACGTATTTTCAAAGTGTACACTGATTACAATCCACTCACCTATGTATTGTCCTCTGCAAAACTAAATGCCACTGGATTGGAGAGTTAGCTGATTTCAACTTCACTATCCACTACCGCCCAGGAAAAAGAAACATTGATGCTGATGCTTTATCTCGAATGCTTTCTGATGACATGGCTTACATGAAAACATACACGCAGATAGTACCACCGGATGTCCTTCAGGCTGTTGCATGTTCAGCAAAATCCCAAGACCAAGGACAAGTGAACTGGGTGTCAGCCCTTACAGGAGACTACAACGTCCTACCAACTGACCCAGTTGAGACTGATAAATTTACAGTACCAGTAATTGATATAAAGTCTGCACAAGCCAGTGATCAGGTTGTTCATCGAGTGAGTGATTTAATTCAGCGTGGACAAAGACTAACAACAGGAGAGAGAAAACGAGAGTTAAGCGAGACGCAACTTCTCTTGCATGAATGGGATAACCTTTCCCTCAACAAGGATGGTGTACTCAGACGACATAAAGGAACTAGGACTCAAATTATTGTACCAAAGCAGCTTCGTTCACTCGTCCTCAAGGAACTCCATGAAAACATGGGTCATCTTGGAGTAGATTGCACACTAGACCTTGCTAGAGAACGCTTTTATTGGCCTCGCATGCAGAGAGATGTTGAACACCATGTCGGACACGTCTGTCAGTGCGTAAAACAAAAGATCCCAACGCTGAAGACAAGAGCTCCATTAAAACCCATCACAACCACCTCGCCTTTCGAACTTATTGCAATTGACTTTCTTCATTTGGAGAAGAGTAGGAGGGTACGAGTATATCCTAGTTGTGATGGATCATTTTACACGCTATGCCCAGGCCTATGCCATGAGAAATAAGTCAGCTAAGACAGTTGCTCAAAAACTTTACAATGATTGTATTCCGCGATTTGGTTTTCCCTTACGGATTCATCATGATCAAGGGGGAGAATTTGGAAACCGCCTCCACCAGGAGCTGGAGAAGTTTTGTGGTGTGGAACATGCTCGTACAACCACTTATCACCCCCAAGGGAACGGTCAAGTCGAGCAATTCAACCGGACACTTTTGGGAATGCCTCCGCACCTTGCCAGAGACCAAGAAATCACGTTGGGCTGAACACTTGAACCATGTGGTACACGCCTATAACTGCATGAGGCATGAATCAACAGGCTACTCACCATTCTTCTTGCTCTTCGGTCGCCACCCTCGTTTGCCTGTAGACTTGATGTTTGGAATTGAAGGGCAAATCAACCATGAGAACCACTCACAATACGTAGAAAAGTGGAGAAGAGCAATGACAGAGCCCTACGAACTAGCAGGCAAGAAGTCCAGTGAAGTAGGAGCAAGGGCCAAGCAACGTTATGACCGCTTTGTACGAAGTTCAGTATTGCTACCTGGTGATAGAGTTCTTGTACGTAATCCAAGCGAGCGAGGCGGACCAGGCAAGCTGCAATCACATTGGGAGGATCAGGTTCATGTAGTAGTTAGCCGTAAGGGTGATGATAGCCCCGTATATGAAGTCAGGCCAGAGGTTGGCAGTGGTGGAAACAGAATTCTTCATAGGAACTTGTTATTACCATGCAATTATCTCCCTATCGACATCCCAAGCAAGAACCACCGAAAGAGAGCAGGAAGAGTCCAGAAGGATAAATGTAGCAATGCCCGACAGATACCTACATCACAGGTTAAAGAGCAATCAGATGGAAGTAGTAGTGAAGATGAGTCAGCCATCATCCTGCTGAAACGAAATTTTCGTACTCTCTTTTATTAGCCCAGTGGCACAACATGCCCAAGGCATACTTCCATGCTAAGATCTTCAATGGAGGCCTTGGTATCGTTACACTCGAACATCAGGTCCCGTTGATGAAGATCAAACGCATCAACTATCTCTGGGCCAGCAATGACCCAGTGATTATGGGGATGCTGTCAACGGATGGTGCTGAGTCCTTGGTGGCACGGCAAAGGGAGCCTAGCCGCTACGGGGGGTTGAGATCACGAGCGGGGAAGGCCTTCGGGCTGCCCTCGCGACTGACCTCCAATTCTCTGTGGACGGCAGGGGCTTGCGTGAAAGCGACCTTGTCCCACAACAACATCGGTGGGTTGCCGAAAGCACTGGTCTGCCGAGTGGCGCCAACTACATCGGCGCACTGAAGGTCCGGGGGAACCTTCTACACTCTGCGGTCCGTGCTGTCAGGGGTCGCCCCTACACAAGCGTCCTCTGTGGCGCATGTCAGCGACCCGGATCGCTTGGGCACATCTTACAAGTGTGCCCCAGGACTCATGGTTCGAGAGTTGCCAGACACGATAGGCTTGTAAGCCTGGTGCAGACCGCAGCGGGTAAAGCCGGCTGGTCTTGCATCAGGGAGCCCGCCATTCCAACTGATGCGGGGCTAAGAAGACCCGACCTGATCTTTTTCCATCAAGACAGGCCGACCTATGAGCTGGACGTAACGGTTGTAGTGGACAATGCTGTGCTTCATGAAGTGCATGAGCGCAAGGTGCGGTATTATGATGTGCCGGACATCAGAAACTGGCTTGCGCGGTCTATTAGTAGCAACGAGGCTAAGTTCTCGAGTGTGGCTCTTAGTTGGAGGGGGCTGATGGCCCGTGCATCAGCCGATACCTTGTGCTCGGATCTGGCTCTGGGGCGACAGGTCCTAAGTCTCCTCTCAGCTGTCACCTGTGAGAGGAGCCTGTGGATATGGCAACATTTCCACAGAAGCGGCTTCGTGCTCCGAGGATGACGGGTGCACCCGCACCCTGACTTCTCGCTGTGTCTCCTCCCGTGAACCGGGGTTAAGCTTCCCCGACAAACAAATAAGCCAAAACAGTTTAACAGTGGTGGTGAACTTTATTTCTTTCAAATCCTAATGGAAAGTGCTTCTTTTAGCTGCCGAAACCGTCTTTTTGGAGCAAAACTGTGTCCGGGCTCTGGAACCGAGTTTAAGGACCTTGTGACGTCACTGGTTGTATTCACGATGGAAGCGCTAAAGATTCTCTCTTGTTTTCATTTGATTTATTCAAGATTATTCATCATATTGTCGATACCTACTAGTTTTCTACCTTGTAATTACTGTCCAACCTTGACAGTAAATTCACATTATAAACGTTGGAGGGCGCAAAAGAGTGTAGCTTCGCCAAAATGAATGCTACAGATTAGAACAGCTTACTATATTTTTCGAACATCTTGAGTACTCGACTGGAGACTTCGAAGACCAGTATGGCAACTATTATATCACATCCTGTTTTCAGCCTGGCTCTGTAATTTGGATTCTCACGTTTATCAAAGGTCTATTAACAAAGTTCAAATATATCCTCGCCCTGATCCTCGGCAACTTTACTGCATTAAAAGAAGTAAGCACCTCAGCCATCCACACAATTACGAAGGTATTAATGGTCCACAAGCTTTGAGTGGAGTACTTCTTTGGATACAGAGGGCATCTTTTAATGTTACTAATACGCGAGAGTTGTTATGGTAGACAGAAATTATCTTTGAAAATTGTGATCAACAGCAGGGTTCGCTTTATCGCCGCATACGTGTCAGTCAGTGTAATATAAACAAAGGGGGAATTTCGCTTCTCTTTTACATGTACATGTATCTCCCAATTGCAATATTTATCATGGCCGATGGATTACTTTGAGTTCTTTAGCGTGTATTTATGTCTATGATCTTCATTTAATAGTACCCAAGTTCAAAGCAATTCGTAAAAACGCAACAAGCTTACACTCCTTTTGAAGGTTTATTTAAAAAAAACAGAATTTGAACCAGTTTGCATATATGACTTTTTGCTGCCGACATTGTCACGCTTTCTTTCGTTTCCTGAAAACATACGCATTGGGTCATGGCAGCTTAGTTTACCTTTACAGTTTTGAATTCGCTCCTCCATATAAAAGTAGAGCGTTTCTTTAATTGTTCATGTTGTGATAACTTGTAGGATGTAGCAGATACAACTGGATAAAGGTCACCATAACACAATCTCGTCCGTGGTGAACTGACTCGCAAAGCGTCAGGTTTCCTCGAAGGAAAGCAACTCGAAAACTTGAAGCGTTATTGCTGCTATTCGTGCATCAGCACTCCGGATAATATTTTCAAAAGCCGCTTTCTCTTGTTTTGAGGTCTTTTTTACTTTACGAGTGTAGACATTGTTTAATTGAGTGCTGGCCATTTGATTAAGTGTCCCGAACATTTTGCGATTTCAGAACCTCGGACTCGCTTGCTTACTTTCATAAATTACCTTGGAACTATTCAATTATAAAGTAGACTGAAAAGCCCCAGGATCGCCTCTCCACCTCTTCATGGCTAAGGCTACTGTTAGTATCTGATTTAAAGCTCTGAGATGTCCTTACGATGTTTTTTGGGGGGCTTCGAACAGTATTCTCTTCTCCTATAATCACTCTAAATTTTCAGCGCGGCACGAGACTAATACAACCAGTGACGTCACCAGGCTGTTTTGGCCGCGCCAAGATGGCTGCCAATTTTGGGCTTAACCAGCCAACTTCTAATGGCTGATAAAGCAGGTTTCGCTTACCGTATGCGGAAAAAAAGTCTGCAGAGTTTCCAAGTAAGGTTGAAACTTTATTACTAAGCAAAAATCTCACATACGAAAATTTCGTTTCAGTGGCACTTTAAAAAAAAGGACACAAAAAAGTGCACTTAGATTTTTGTTGGATTTCTCGTGATAGAAATGAGTATTTTCAAGATTACGGTGTATCTTATAAATAGGATATGTTACCATAAAACTCAGTTGCTCCAGCCTTTTGTCAGAGAGTTATAAGTCAGGATCTTGCCTATAGTATAGTCTAATTGTTGTCAAAGAAGATGTGTAATTTTCGGTAACATTTCCCTTATGGGTGTGCAACCCCTCAACGTGTAGTATTTCACAAGTGCAATTTATGCACAAGTGTCAGGGATGACACTTTTCTTCGGAGGGGAAGTTTGTTAGGGTGTAAACGGGACGTTCGTGACGAGTGACACATGACGTAGCGGTTTTACATCCGGGACAATTTACATGAGGACGAAGTTTAAAGAGGATGATTGTATGAGTTTGAAAGAGCGACAAAATACAATGCTTGAAGTGCAGCGCGTTTGTGGTTTTATTACTAAGAGTATCCATGGGTGACATAAGCCTGTCTGACCCCCTTATTTTTGTCCGTAACTCGTATTTGAACTGAGAACAGTTAAACTGTTTCAAGTTTTTGGAGTTAGGTTTGGAAACAAAACCCTGCGATATCGCGGCTATAACTGTGAACTGTGCTGAAATTGCTGCTTATTTCCGTACAGAATTATAGACCCTGTCATAAGATATGTGTAGTTCTGCTGCAGTTGTGCACCTTTTTTGACCGCAAATGTAACATTTTTTCTCCTCGGTAGAAAGAGAGACAGTCTTCATCTTCATCAGTCTTCCCCTTCAGGGAAGGAAAAGGCCTTTTCTGTGGCTGGAATAGATAAAGTATTGAATACAAAGTGCTGCAAAAAGAGGTGCACAGAGAAAGTATTGAATAGAGGAGATGTTGTGAAGTGCCAGAAAGTTTATCGCACGCTTTCAGAAGAAGAACAAAGGTCGTTCATTCTGAGGTTCTTTACATTATCGGTATATCATCATCAAGGTAAGGTTGCAGCTTTACAATTTGTCTAAAATGAATTTGAAGAACCTGGCACCGTGAAAAATTCCTACCAGTAATCTACTTTTACAACCATAAAGGTCCATAAATGCCTCGGCAGCCGCAAAAGTCTAAGTTAAAACAAAGATATTTTGACGTTTTTTTGGTGTTGATTTTGTTCAAGAGCTTGTTTTTGGTTTGCTTTAAAAGGTAAAAGGCATTACACATTTCGAGCAAATGGGAAGGATGTATGCCGAAAAGCCTGGCTGGCTGCCCACATTATTTCGCGAACTACGCGAGTTAAAATCATGTTCAATTTTTCAATTACCTTATGTGGCCATTAAGTTGTGAACTAGCCAAGCTGTCACAACAGTTCAGTATTAAACGGCATGATTTTTGCTATCGACCCAACTGCTATGAGCATCGTATCGATGACTATACATTTGGGTCTTCTGAAAATTAGGTCATTCTGTTTTAGGTTTCACCGTTTACAAAAGGAGTTTGAGTGTGATGGTCGTTATGCACCAGAAGGAAGCAGAAAAGGGAGGCAGATGAGAAAACCAAAATCTCTTAGGGCAGAATCTTGGTTTAATGGCTGGTTACTATTTGACTTAAATTAGCAAATGAGTTCAACAAAGGTATTTTAACTTGTTTCATAGCTTAGACTGAACTTGACAGAAACTTCTACATTGTTGAACAGTGAAAGCTGGATTTGAAATGATCACGAATTCTCCTATTTTAACTCATGTTGTATGTCTTCATTCATGCACAGATGTTGTCAATGCTAAAATCAATCACCTATTTGTTACAGAATACATTGAAAGCAGTGCAGATCGGATACCAAATGAGGACAAATACTGCCTTCCAACCTGCTTAACTAAAAGAGAAGTTTACCTTACCTATGTAGACAAACTGAAAAATGCTGGTATGCGACCTGTGTCTTGGCCAACCTTCTTTCGAATGTGGAAAAAACAGTTCAGAAATGTCATCATTCCAAAGGTATCGACAAGAACAAAAATAAAGTGGTACAAAAAAGCTCCAAAAAAAAATAGGTCCGCAATGCGTACTTGTGTGGGATTTCAGTCAAATAATCATTGATGAGTAGCTTTACACTAAACGTAATACATTTTGTCATGTTATAGCGATAAACGTCAAGTAAGATTCCGTAGAATGCCAACCTGCAGATGAGAAAACGGTTAGGGGAGAAAGATGTTTGGACTTCTAGTTTTGAGGAATTTACGGGTGCTTACTATTTGTCAGAATAAACCGTTTGGGACGACCAGTGAATAATGGTAAAAGTTTTTCCAAAATCAGGAGACCTGTCCAACGAGATAGTGCTTACAATTTGCAATTGTTCTCGGCAGATGAGAGACTGGAAAATGGAAAATTTAGCAAATGGTGAGGTACTTTCCACTATTCCGTTTGGAACGGAAAAAGAGGACTACCTCTGCAGATAGTATACGATTTTTGCATAGATTTTCCAGGATTACGGTGCTTACCATTTGGCAAAATAATCCCGGAAATTTTGGTTGAAAGTACGTGAAATGAAACGAAAATTTTGGTGGGAAATCTGAAAGGAAAATGTAAACTACCCCCACAGGTAGACCATTTTTTCCGTTCAGAACGGAACGGCGGAAATCTCCTTACCATTTTGAAAACTATCCAGTTTCCCGTCTCTGATCAGCCAACAAGAATTACGGGAAATTGAATTGGAAATGGTAATTATAATGATAATAATAATAATTCATTTACTTATAACGCGCAAGTATCAATGTACATTTTCACCTGCGCGGACAACTGAATATTTCAAATAGAACATAAACTATTAAGAATCCCAACTGGCGGGAGGCTGACCAGTTGGCTATTTACACAACGCAGTCGAGGAGTTGAACTCGGGCGTACCGAGAACAAATCCATATAGCAGCAGGGTGGAGGATTTGAACCTGGGACCTCCAGATTTCAAATCCAGCGCCCTAAACCACTCGGCCACGCTGCCCCCCATCTCATTTGGTTTGTTTGCCGAGTTTGGAGAACCTCTTACCCTTATTCATGGGTCGTCCAAACCAGTTTATTCTAACAAGTAGTAAGCACCCTTAGTGTTCCATTTGACTTTCAACTGAAATTTCTGGATTTTTTGCTAAATGGTAAGGCACCGAAGCTCTCTTAAGGGGCGGTTAGACGGGGCTGTTGTTGTTGTGGTAAGTGACCTTTTTACGACAGGAGACAGGATTTAGTGAGTGTTACAAATATTACCCCGAGGTAAATTTTCCGTGGTAAATATTTATGTATTCATTAAAAAGATCACACAAAGCAACCATGACATTACATGTCAAGCTGTTTTGGTTTGTTAGCAAGATCAGAAATCCAGTGTAGCCGTTGGTTGACAAGGGATACCAAAACATGTGATACAGTTTGGGATAATCTACCATGGTAAATGCTATTTTCTGTGGAAAGACAAAGTATCACGGGCAAAGGAGGGGGCGGTGATTGATAGCAATTAACTACCAAGTTTCAAGTTTCAAGTTTATTAAGAAAATATGATGTACCACTGCTCGCAGTTAGCTACAGCTATTTGAGGTGAGCAGTGGCTTGACGCATTAGACCAAACTGTAAGAGTCCATGCGCTTCAGGGATGAACATACTAGTTCAGAGATTCTTGACTCGACAAAAAGGTAAATGCCGCCTACTTTTATTGGTATTATTCATCAGCAGAATTATTTGAATCAGTCGGCTTTAGTAGAGATGAATTTGTTTACGATAAAGCTGGATACAGATCGGCAAGTGCAATTTTCAGCTAAGAGTATTCGTGCTTCCTGCTTTGAACACTGTATGTAAACTATACTTTTACAAATAAGCTTTTCTGTTTTAACATGACTTGTAAATGTGAAAATTTTTGGCAGGAAGTTTGAATCTACAGAAAGTCACGCAATGTGTCAACAAATTGTAGTTAAAAGAGGGAACCTGAAATTGCTTATCGTAAATCTACAGAATACTGGACATTGTCATTTTGTTATGTTTGCCAGTAAAACTTCGGTTGTTGATAGCATTAAACGGGAGTTGAGGTAATGAAATCAGTCTAGTATAAATTTTCTTCCGACATTACGGCAGACTGTGTGGCGTGACAGCATTTACTAGAATTGTATTTTCTGCGCAATTTTTTGCGGGATTTTCGTAGGATCAACGCACTTTACGACATTCTTTCAATGTGCAATTGCAGACAGTTCTGTCCGAGAAGTGGAATTTTGTATGATTGTTATTCATCCAAGAATTCCTTGCATATGCAAACAGAAAGGGGGTGTTTACGCACTAAAATAAATATCCAGCAGCGCGTAGTGTAGAATAAGGTCGGAAGACCTAATCTACTCCCTCTGAATCTCCAAAACTAAGAACTACGACAATTCCAGAAATATCTGAATGTAAATTGTCAGTTTGGCTCAGTGAAAGCTCGCAACAAATGTAAGTTGAAGGGTTTTGACTTACTTAAGCTTAAGTAACAAATTTTCAAACTTGACTCGTTTTGTGTGAGATTGACAAAAACTCAAATTTATTTCCAAGTGTTTACATGTCCTTCACTTAACTTTTCGTTGTTTATTATTGAAGTGGTTAATTGCCCACATAGGCTTGCTGAGAAATGCTACATTGGTGACAACTATTACAAAATAAAGCGAAAACTAACCTGATCATGGTATTGTTGTGACAAAACTACGGAAACAACTAACTTTGGTAAATCTGTACACTCCAAACGACGACGACGATCCAAATTTCTTTACCTCTGTTTTTGAGCATTTAGGCGATTTCCAGTGGGACGAGGTTATAATAGGAGGAGATTACAACTTAGTGCTCGATGTTGAGAAGGATAAAAAAGGTGGCCTTGCAAAAACACACAAAAGATCACTGGAAGTTTTAAATTTTCTGAGGACTTAGATCTGGTTGATGTCTGGAGAGTTCAAAACCCTGAATCACAACGCTTTACATGGAGGCAAAGGAATCCAGAGATACATTGCAGACTTGACTTCTTTCTCGTAAACAAAAGTATACTCTGTAGCGCCATCAACACAGACATCATCCCTGGGTAGAAAACAGATCATTCTATGATCACCTTGCAAATATCTCTACATAATAATTCAAGGGGACGAGGGTTCTGGAAACTGAACACCTCTTTTTTAAAGGATGAAGACTATGTCGATCAAATTAGAAAGATAATAGCTCAAACTAAGGATCAATACGCACAAGATGAAACCGTTACCCCTGGTCTATTATGGGAAATGATTAAAATGGAGACTAGAGAAGCATCGATCAATTATGGTAAAACAAAAAAAGGAAATCTTGAGCAAAAGCAAGATGAAATTGAAAAATCAATCAAAATTCTCGAGGAACAAATTGCTAACACACACACGAATGACTCCCAAAAACTATGGCCAGAATTAGAAAAGAAAAGATCTGAACTGGAAGCTATAATTGAATACCAAACAAAAGGTGCGATTTTAAGATCCAAGTCTCAATGGTACAACGAGGGCGAGAAAAACTCCAAATATTTTCTCAACCTTGAGAAGAGGCGCCGTAGACAAAATACAATTACTCAATTGAAAATTAATGACATGGACGTTATTCAATCAGATGAAATCTTACATGAGTGTGAAGATTTTTATGAAAATCTCTATAGCTCCAAAATGCAAGTAAACAATTCCTTGAAGGATTTCTTTCCACAAGTAAGACAAGTATTAAGCAATGAAAACCTATATTTTTGCGAAGGCCCTTTAAGTTCCAAGGAATGTTTAACGGCATTAAAAAGCATGGCCTCAAAAAGGTCACCTGGTACAGATGGCCTACCGAGCGAATTTTACAAAGCCTTCTGAGAAGAAATGGGAAAGTCTTACAAGTGCATTAAATTTCTCCTTTGAAATAGGACAATTACCCATATCACAGAGGCATGGAATTGTAAAACTAATACCAAAAAAAGATGCTGATCCCAACTTAATTAAAAATTGGCGCCCATTAACACTATTAAATTGTGATTATAAGATTGCATCGAAGGCCATTGCAAACCGAATAAAAATAGTTTTACCCGAGCTGATATCAGACCATCAGTCAGGATTTATAAAGAATAGATGTATTAGCAATAACATACGTACACTAGATAGCATCATCCAGTATACAGCAAACAAAAATATCCCCCAGCTACTTCTTTTTCTCAATTTTGAAAAAGCGTTCGATACTCTGGAGTGGTCTTTTATCGAAAAATCCCTTCAACATTTTGGCTTTGGCCCCTCGCTGTCAAAGTGGGTCAGACTTTTTTATTGTAAAACTGAAAGCTGCATCTTAAACAATGGATGGACAAGCAATTTCCTTGAACTGAGTCCAGAAGTAAGACAAGGCTGCCCGTTGTCACCTTATCTCTTTATACTATCTGTAGAAATACTTGCTGAAGCCATACGTAACAAAAGAGAAATTACGGGTATTAAAATACAGGACACTGAATTTAAACTAAGTCAATACACAGATGATACGACCCTCATCTTAGACGGTTCCGAGGAATCTTTTAAAGCATCGCTGACTCTGATAGAAGCTTTTGGTAAAATGTCTGGGCTTAAGCTGAATGATAGAAAAAACAGAGCTCTATGGATAGGCTCCAAAACAAAAAGCCAGCAAAAATTTTGCTTAGGAAAAAATTTTCAATGGCAAAACAAAAAAGTCAAGGCAATGGGTGTTTGGTTCTCTACGGAGCAAGATATGGCGATCTCTTTAAACTATACTGAAAAATTTTAAAAATAGGCAGTCTTTGACTACATGTGCCTAGTGATATAAAAACTAGTATCATCTGCAACGACCACATGATACAACGACAACAAGAAACTTATTGTAAAATAAGTATCAGCTGTAACAATTCATAATCATGTCTTTCTCATTGTGGAGGAATGTTTATTTGGTGGAATTTTGAATAATTATCGGCTTATCAGATAAGCTTGTTTCTGTTTTCATTTTCGTGTCTTTCGTAGCCCGCTGAGATCATTTTTTTCGTCTAAACACTTAAGGTGGCTCAATAGGGTTATGCAAGATTACGAAGCGCGCGCCAGTGGCCTCAATCGAAAGTTAATATTCCCGTTCTTTTTGCCATTTTCCTAATCAAAGCTACTGAAACATAACAAACAAGGGCCAAAATTTGCTGTTCAACAGTCACCTCTGATATCAAGGCTTTTAGTCTCAAATTAAAACTACTCAAACATCGCCATTTTTTGACGTCTGTTTGGCTTTGATTTCAATTTTCTTCAATTTTCTTCGGTAAAATTTTCTGATATGCTCAAACCGGGTAGAGTCTGGCAAGAAGAAGCTTTTAAAACCGAAAAAAGTAGGGGTTGTCAAGGTAGTTTTTTCGTTTTTAGCATTTTTGTGTTTTTTTGGCTAAGCGAAAACCTTGTCTTACAAATTTTTCTGATAAATTGAAAGCAAGGAAAGCTAATAAGGAATAACTTCTCTGCCAAATCTTAAGGAATTTCACCGAAGGAAAGTCGAGAAATCTGATAAGGATTTTTCTATTTTTTCACCTCAATGGCAATTACTTCGTCAGAACAGGAACTCGCCAAGATCGCTATGTGAGCATGCGCGAATTTTCGAACCACGCGGTTTTGTCGATGAGCAACTCGACAATGGCGGTCTCATCAAAATACACACAAGACCTTTCGGTCCAAATCATATTCTTTACGTTTTCCTTTTAAATGGTTTCTCTGTTTCTACTTCTGGGCTGTAATTTGAGCTATATTGTTGACTTGTTCGCTGCTTTGCATGAGCTTGCGTCAGCTAGCGCGCGCACATTACTAAAGCTCGCATCATCGGTGCGCGCGCTCTTAAAACCCTATTGAGCCACCTTAAGAATAGTTCGAAAAAGATGCACCCATTCAACTTTCAGCTTCTAGCTGATAATTCTGGATTTTGTTGACCAAAACGTCGGGTTGTGTAATATTCATAGCTTTTCGGTTGCTCGCAAGTGTGGACAGATGGGTAACAAAAAATTCTTACTAGTGCTGGTTTTTGTTCGATTTCGTTGAAATTTTAACACGATGGAGCTGGAGTGTTAAGGAATAGATTTTACTTTTGCCGATGTTTGGAGCTAATAAACGGAGATGTTATATCGACCTTGAGCTCTACGAGCACTAGGCACAAAAACTCGAGTAACGGACACAAACGTATACTTGATAACATGGTGCTTTGAGCTCTACGAGCACTAGGCCTTTACGTGTACTAGGCACAAGAAATGAAGGGGGATACTTCATGACATATTACACGTCGCCAAAAACAAAACGTTAAGGGGAGGACACTCATGACATATTACACGAACAGCAAGTGTTACGGATGCACACGTATGCCCGATAACATGGTGCCTTGAGCTCTACGAACACTAGGCACAAAAACTAACGAAAATTAAATCTATCCTAGGCTGTTGAAAATTCCAGAAACTAAGTTTAGTAGGGAAGATAGTAGTTTTGAAAAGTCTAGTAGCATCTCAACTTGTATATGTTTTTTCGCCTTTGCAAACAAATCATGAAGCAATCAAAGAGATCAACAAACTTTTTTTCAATTTTTATGGAACGATAAAGGTGATAAAATTAAATGCGCGGTTATGATCAATGACTAGCCAAACAGAGGACCTAAAATGATTGATGTGGTATCTTTTAACAAATCACTAAAAGCCTCTTGGATTAAAAAATATCTGGATTCAGAAAACAGTAGCAAATGGAAAATAATTTTTAATTTAGAGCTTGGAAAATATGGAGGGAACGCCTTTTTTAAAGGAAATCTTAACAAAAAAGATATTGATAAACTAAGTATAGATGATCCATTTGTCAAAGAAATCATAGAAATATGGTCAGATACTTTCTTTGAAGGAAAAATAGTTTCAAAAGACCACCTCCTGTCTCTACCTCTTTGGCAAAATTCATTAATTAGAATAAATAATACACCGGTACTTTACACAGATTGGCTTTTGAAGGGTATCACACAAGTAAAACATTTAATGGATGATTCTCATAACTTTATGTCCCTAGAGAGTTTTCAAAATAAGTATGAACTTTACGTTAAACCACTATCTTTGTTTCCAATTATCTCAGCAGTGAAACTTTTGCAAAGACAAATCCCAAAAACCCAAAACACAAAAGCCTTTTCGATACATTTTTAAAAAGCCAAAAATCTTCAAGAATTGTGTACCAGAAACTAATATCGGATAAAGGCGAACGACCACTATCATGTCAAGAGAAACGGCACAAAGATATTAGTTCTACAAATGAAACTGTTGACTGGAGAAAAGTCTATCAAACATCTACTGCGTGCACAAGGAGCTCTAAACTAATAGATTTTAATTTCAGATTTTTACACAGACGGCTGGCGACAAATAGCTATTTGCAAAAAATAGGAATCAGAGAGGACAATAACTGCACCTTTTGCCATAACAAAAAAGAAGATCTGATGCACTTATTCTGGCAATGTGAAAAAACAACAATCTTTTGGCAAAATCTATCGTTATGGCTGCAGTCGTGTCAGATTCTTACAATAAAAAATAATCTACATCTAGAGACCGCTTAAGGCCTCAAAGCCTGACAGCTCTAACTTCAAACTTCAAATAAATTTTTGTTGCCTACCAGCTAAACAACACATTTGGATTTGCAGACTGAGAGAACTTCATCCACCACAAAATAACTTCTTAATTTATCTAAACATATACACCTATTAGAAAACAAGACACCAAGTAACACTAAAAAATGGAAGCCTTTTTCTACCCTCGCTTAATCAGGTCTCCTGAGCCCTTGGTTAAAAAGCATTAAATGCCAGAGTTTTTTCCTCCAAATACATATCTTTATAACATAGTTATAATTTTATTGGACCTGGCTTTTCACCCTTAAGGAAATTAAGGAGAAACAAAAAAGGAAAGAATGTATAAAACACGTATGTAAGAGCAAATAGTGCAACTTTTGTAATGTTTTAGTGTAGTGTACTGTATATTTTTGTAAGTAGTGTAAGTAGGGTAGTGTACTGTATATATATATTTTTCCCTTTTTGTAAGTAGTGTTGTTGTAAAAAAAAAGTAATGATAAAAATAATAAAAAAAATTTGAAAACCGTTTTCTTCTTGATCGATTTCGCTCAACATAAACAACTGCCAGCAGCCATCATCAGCCTTGACCAAGATAAGACTTTTGATAGGGTTAACCACACTTTCCTGCAATGTGTCCTCGAAAGATTTAATTTCGGCCCTGATTTCTGCCGCTGGGTTAAAGTTATTTACACAGATATCTCCTCTATGGTTATAAATAACGGATGGCTTTCCTCGTCTTTTCCACTCCAGCGAGGGGTTAGACAGGGCTGCCCGCTTTCCCCTTTGTTATATTGCCTCGTAGTTGAAACTTTAGGCCAAGCAATTCAACATGACTCGAGCATAAAGGGAATTCAAGTCCCAGGCTCTAATAATAAACAATGCAAAGTGCCAAAGTAGGCTGACGACACTACGCTAATATTGGCTAACGATTACTCAATCACAGGCGCCTTTAATCTCATTAATGTTTTCGAGCGAGGTTCAGGCTCGCGGCTTAATCCCAAGAAAACAGAGGGCTTATGGATTGGCTCTTACGCAGGGCTTACCTCAGGGCTGGTTAACATCACCTGGGTCGCCGATAAGCTTAAAATCCTTGGTGTTTACCTTGGTAATGCTAACCTCGAACAAGCTAACTGGGCTGACCGCATAACTAAACTTGAAACTCGCCTTAACCTCTGGCGCAGTAGGACTTTGTCCTTAAAGGGCAAGTCTATGATAATTAATACACTCGGAGCCTCTGGCCTCTGGCCTCTGGTATACTGCTACTATGGTCAATATGCCAGACTGGGTTCACACAAGAGTCTCCAAAGCAATTTTGGACTTCTTGTGGAATGGGAAAACTGAACTCGTCAAACGAGACACTTGCCGTCTGCCTTGGCTACATGGGGGTTTATCTGTTGTAAATCCCCTTGAGAAATCATGGGCTCTTAAACTCTGGTGGGTCCCACCCGTGGGCGACTCAGCATACCAGAAAAAATGGGTTTACTTTGCGCGATACTGGATCGGCTTTTCTTTGAGCCGCCGAATGAAAAGTTGGGCATTTCTCTGCTCTAACGAGGTCCCAAAACACTTGGGGGACAACAAGCCCCCTATTTACCAAGCTGTTCTCACGGCGGTCGATCGGTTCAGGGTAGACTTCGACCTACTTTCTGACCCCAGTGTCAAGACCTTTTATTCAAGGCTTACCCTCCCTCCTCCCCAGCAGCTGCCTTGTGCTCTCCGGTGGGAACGGAGGTTCAACCGCTCCTTAACTGGGATAATATCTGGGGTAATATTTAATCAAGGTGGTCTTAGTACGAACTGGG